>JAJPUD010032320.1:0-11988 GCA_023553655.1 Myrmecobius fasciatus | reverse complement strand
TAAATATATATGCACCAAGTGCAATAGCACACAAATTCCTAGGGGAGAAATTAAGAGAGATGCAAGAAGAAATAGACAGCCAAACGATACTAGTGGGGGATCTCAATCTTGCTCTCTCAGAATTAGATAAATCAAACTACAAAATAAACAAGAAAGAAACTAGGGAGATAAACCAATTATTAGAAAAGTTAGGTATGATAGATCTATGGAGAAAGTTGAATGGAGACAGTAGAGAGTTTACTTTTTTCTCAGCAGTCCATGGAACCTATACAAAAATTGACCATGTCTTAGGGCATAAAAACCTTAAAATCAAATGCAGAAAGGCAGAAATAGTAAATGCATCCTTTTCAGATCATGATGCAGTAAAAATCACATGCAATATAAGGCCAGGAGAAAATAAACCAAAAGGTAATTGGAAATTAAATAATCTAATCCTGAAGAATGAATGGGTGAAAGAGCAAATCATAGACACAATCAATAATTTCATCCAGGAGAATGACAATAAGGAGACAACATACCAAAATTTGTGGGATACGGCTAAAGCGGTTATAAGGGGCAATTTTATATCTCTAGATGCTTACTTGCATAAAATAGAGAAAGAAAAGATCAATGAATTGGGATTATTATTAAAAAAACTAGAAAAAGAACAAATTAAAAACTCTCAATTAAATACCAAATTGGAAATTCTAAAAGTAAAAGGAGAAATTAATAAAATCGAAAATAAGAAAACTATTGAGTTAATAAATAAAACTAAGAGTTGGTTCTATGAAAAAACTAACAAAATAGATAAGCCTTTAGTTAATTTGATAAGAAAAAGGAAAGAGGAAAATCAAATTGTTAGTCTCAAGAATGATAAGGGAGAACTTTCCTCCATTGAAGAGGAAATTAAAGCAACAATTAGGAGTTACTTTGCCCAACTTTATGCCAGTAAGTTTGAAAATCTTAATGAAATGGAGGAATATCTACAAAAACATAGATTGCCGAGGTTAACAGAAGAGGATATAAATTATTTAAATAGCCACATATTAGAAAAAGAAATAGAACAAGCCATTAACCAACTACCTAAGAAAAAATCTCCAGGGCCAGATGGATTTACATGTGAATTCCACCAAACATTCAAAGAACAATTGATTCCAATACTACACAAACTATTTGAGAAATTAGGGACAGAAGGTATACTGCCAGAATCCTTCTATGAGACCGATATGGTGCTGATAGCTAAACCAGGTAGGGTAAAAACAGAGAAAGAAAACTATAGACCAATTTCCCTAATGAATATTGATGCAAACATTTTAAATAAGATTTTAGCAATGAGATTACAGAAAGTCATCCCCAGGATAGTACACTATGACCAAGTAGGATTTATACCAGGGATGCAGGGCTGGTTCAATATTAGGAAAACTATCAGCATAATTAATTATATTAATAACCAAATTAACAAAAAACATACGATTATCTCAGTAGATGCAGAAAAAGCCTTTGACAAAATCCAACACCCTTTCCTATTAAAAACACTAGAGAGTATAGGAATAAATGGGCTTTTCCTTAAAACGATCAGTAGCATCTATTTAAAACCATCAGCAAGCATCATATGTAATGGAGACAAACTAAATTTCCCAATAAGATCAGGAGTGAAACAAGGCTGCCCACTGTCACGATTACTATTTAATATTGTATTAGAAATGTTAGCTTTAGCAATAAGAGAAGAAAAAGAGATAAAAGGAATCAGAGTAGGTAATGAAGAAACCAAATTATCACTCTTTGCAGATGACATGATGGTATATTTAGAGAACCCTAGAGATTCAACTAAAAAACTACTAGAAACAATTCACAACTTTGGCAAAGTTGCAGGATTCAAAATTAATCCACATAAATCATCAGCATTTTCATATATTACCAACAAAGTTCAGCAGCAGGAGATACAAAAAGAAATTCCATTCCAAATAGCAGATGATAGGATAAAATATTTGGGAATCTACCTGCCAAGGAAAAGTCAGAAACTATACGAACTAAATTACAAAACACTTTCCACACAAATAAAATCAGACCTAATCAATTGGAAAAATATTAAGTGCTCATGGGTAGGCAGAGCGAACATAATAAAAATGAAAATACTACCTAAACTAATCTACTTATTTAGTGCCATACCAATCAAACTCCCAAGAAATTATTTTACAGATCTAGAAAAAGTAGTAGCAAAGTTTATTTGGAAGAACAAAAGGTCAAGGATTTCAAGGGGATTAATGAAAAAAAAAGGCAGATGAAGGTGGCCTTGCTGTACCAGATCTAAAACTATATTATAAAGCAGCGGTCATCAAAACCGTTTGGTACTGGATAAGAAATAGAGCAGTGGATCAGTGGCACAGGATAGGTTATCAGGACAACCTAGGCATTAACCTTAACAATCTAGTGTTCGATAAACCCAAAGACCACAGCTTTTGGGATAAATACTCTCTATTTGGCAAAAACTGCTGGGAAAATTGGAAACTTGTGTGGAAGAAATTAGGGCTTGACCCATACCTAACACCACATACCAAGATAAGATCTAAATGGGTTCATGATCTAGATATAAAGAGGGACTTTGTAAGCAAGTTAGAGGAACGTAATATATTTTATCTCTCAGACCTGTGGAGATGGAACAAATTTATGTCCAAAGAAGATCTGGAACTCCAAATTGAACACAAGATGGATAATTTTGACTATATTAAGTTAAAAAGTTTCTGTACAAACAAAACAAATGCAGACAAGATTAGGATTGAAGCATCTAATTGTGAAATCATCTTTACATTTAATGGTTCTGATAAAGGCCTCCTTTCTAAAATATATAGAGAATTGTGTCATATATATAAGAACTCAAGCCACTCTTCAATAGATAAGTGGTCAAGGGATATGAACAGACAATTTTCAGATGATGAAATTAAAACCATCTCTAGTCATATGAAAAGTTGCTCCAAATCACTATTGATCAGAGAAATGCAAATTAAGACAACTCTGAGATACCACTACACACCTGTCAGATTGGCTAAAATGACAGGAAAAGATAACGATGAATGTTGGAGGGGATGTGGGAGGGCTGGGACACTAATACATTGTTGGTGGAACTGTGAACGGATCCAACCATTCTGGAGAGCAATTTGGAGCTATGCTCAAAAAGTTGTCAAACTGTGCATACCCTTTGACCCAGCAGTGTTTCTACTGGGCCTATATCCCAAAGAGATCTTAGAGGAGGGAAAGGGACCCACATGTGCAAGAATGTTTGTGGAAGCCCTTTTTGTAGTGGCTAGAAACTGGAAACTGAATGGATGCCCATCAATCGGAGAGTGGCTGAATAAATTATGGTATATGAATGTTATGGAATATTATTGTTCTGTAAGAAACGACCAGCAGGACGATTTCAGAGAGGCCTGGAGAGACTTGCATGAACTGATGCTGAGTGAAACGAGCAGAACCAGGAGATCATCATGCACAGCAACAACAGTATTACATAATGATCAACTCTGATGGACATGGCTCTCTGCAATAAAGAATTGTCTCAAACCAGTTCCAGTTGTTCACTGAAGAAAACCATATACACCCAGAAAGATGGACATGAAATATGGACCACAACGTACCATTTTCATGATCTCTATTGACATTTGCTTGCATTGTGTTGCCTTTCTCTGATTCTTTTTTTTTCTTGTAGATAGGATTTTTCTTGCATAACTTCTCAAGCATTTCAACATTATTAACATGTAGTGGACTTCCTGCCATCTAGGGGAGGGCAGGGGACTGGGGGTAAAATTTGTATTGGAAAGCTTTGTAAAGATCAAGGTTGGGGAACTACCCATACTTATGTTATACAAATAAAAAGCTTAAAATAAAAAAAAAAGAAATTAGAATAGGCAATTAGGAGATAAAACTATCACTCTTTGCAGATGATATGATGATAAACTTAGAGAATCCTAGGAAATCATTCAGAAACCTACTGGAAACATTTCACAGCTTTAGCAAAGTTGCAGGATATAAAATAAACTCACATAAATCATCAGGATTTCTATATATTACTGGAGCAACAAGAGATAGAGAAATTCCATGTAAAATTATTTTAGATAAAATACTCATAATCCTTTTTCTGCCCTTGATTCTCTTCCCATCTAGACCTTCTTCTCCTACATGGTTAAACTTCAGGCGTAAGTCATTCTTATAGTCTGACTTCATAACTCCTACAGTTAGTTACATTATCCCACTGATTGTATGGTTTGTAAATTAACATTATCTTATCTCATAAGGATAGGTAATAAGTGCAGTAATGGATACACTTCTGATTCTATAGTTAGAAACACCCAAGTTCAAATACAGTTGTAGACATTAACTAAAGCTGTGACTTTGGATAAGACACTTAACCCTGATTGTCTGAGTTTCTTTATTTATAAAATAATCTGGAGAAGAAAATGGAAATCACTATCTTTGCCAAGAAATCACCAAATGGGCCACAAAAGGTCAAGTATGACTGAAAGAACCTAAAAAGTGGTCATGAATAGTCAGAGCATGACTTAACAACAATCTCATCATGGACCAAACTAAGGTTTGATAAACTTTTTCATCATTTTTCATTAGCAATTAGTCACTCTCCTGACGTTACCTGTACTAAACATTTTATTCTTCTCCTAATTCCTCTGGACTACCTTCCCCTCTACAATTGAGATGTATTCTATATTAAAAGAAAAAGAAAAATAACCTTCCTTTTTTTCCAAGTCTATAACTTAAAACTTTTCAACATTGTCCCTCCATTCTCTCCTTTCTTTTGTTCCAATCTCTGGTGAAGAGGTAGCTCTTCTTGTCAAGGCCAATCTCTTCTACCATCTCTTGGAGCTTACTCTGGATCGTTCCTTTCCCATTCTTTCATTTAAAATATTTTCTTATCTTCTTTTCCAGGTATTTTGTATGCACAAGTATATGACTATCATCCCATCCTTTAAAAAAATCCATTTGATCCTGCCATCACTTCAAGCTATAATACTATATCTTTCCTCCTTTTCATAAGAACAATCATTGAAGTAATCATCTGCTTTTACTGCTTCTGTTTCTTCACTTCTCATTCACATTTCAACCCCTTGCAATTCAACAACAGACTGTATTATGTTACTGAAAATGATCTCTCCAAGATTTCTAATAATATGTTATCTACCAAATCAAATTGCCTTTTCTCAGTCACCAAATAAATTAATCCCTTTATAAATACTATAACTGTTTACCATTCTCTCTTGTTCTATTTTATCTTCTTCTTTGGCTTTCAGGATTTTGCTTTCTCTGGCAATTCCTCAGTCTTATTTGCTGATTCATTATTCATCTTTTCAGTACAGATCACTTTTCTGGGTCATAATCTCTCTCATTAATCTTTTTTTCCCTTGGTGAACTTATTTTTAATGAGTTCTAGAAGGATCTCGATTTATATGACTTTTAGATCTTTATTTTTAGCTCTAAATTATTTTGTTTTTATTTCCAGGACCTCATTACAAATACCTACCTGATTATCTCATAAACTCCTTCAGCTTGTCATATCCTAAATGCGTTTTATTTTCTTCACCTGGAAATCTATTCCTCTTTCAAAGTTCCCTATTTCTGTTGAAGGAAGCACCAAAATTTTATCCCTCTCATCTTGAAATCATTCTTGACTCACTTTTTCTTTGGAACTCTATATCAAATCAGTTGACTACTTTCATCAATTCTACCTCCATAACATTTCTCATTTTGATCTTTAAAAAAAATAACTAGACTGTGATAATAGCATTCTAATTTCTCTCCATCTTTCTAATCCCTCCCTCATCCAAGACTAAGTCTCTAAACCCTGCAGAATCAATTTTCCAAAAGCATAGATATGAACAAATTCTGATTGTCTTCAAAAAACTTTGTTATGTAATGCCTACATAGCTAAACATATACCCTAAGTAAAGCAATTATAGGGCCCTACAATCCACTTTCCATAGAACTTTCCAGAATTATTTCAGATTACTCTCTGCTCTTTTATATACAAGTCCAACAAAATTACTCAACATTTTATCTGTCATCTCTGTGCTTCTGAATAGAATGCTCTCCATGTCAAAAAAAAGTCTCATATTTGCCGTCTAGATTTCTTAGTTATCTTAAAAACATAACTCTATGGAAATTCATTCATCCTCTAATTTTTATCACTCTTTTCCTCGAATTAGGGCTATCTAGGTAGTACAATGGATAGAGCAGTGGACCTGGAGTCAGGTAAATATAAGTTCAAATCCAGATTTAAGCACTAACTAATTATGCAATTCTTGGCATCACTGGAAACAAATTTGCCTCAGTTCCTTATCTGTAAAATGGAGATGTACTAAAGAAAGAAATGGAAAGTTATGCCAGTACCTTTGCCAAGAAAATCCTATGAAAAACATTGGTAGTATCACATAGAATGGAATATGAATGAACAACTAAACTATAACAACAAAATCTCATATTATTTTGATTTAACTACTTCTTCCTAAGTAATATTTGATAATAGGATGGATTCTCCTGAAATTTAGGAAGTGTTTCACTTTTTTTCTATCTCTATTATGTTTTAGAGTAACTGTCCTACATTAGAAGTTTATGAAATAATTCTGAGGGAATTGCTTTCAATGTTTTTCATTAGGTTGATCTTTTTGAAAAGAAAAGAGATTTTTTTCAGTTACTAAACAATTTTTTCTTTTTCTCTCCCTCAATAAAATAACAAACTATTGTAATAATTTTTCATGATTAACCAGAGCAAGTTATCACATTGATCATGTCTAAAAATGTCCATTTTATTCTGCACATTTAGAGATAGATAGTATCCTCCATAAGTCCTCTGGAATCCTGGTTCTGGGTTGGTTCCAGCTTGTCTAATCTTTTCCTAAAATGTGGTGACAGAACTGCATATAGTACTTCAGCTGTGTGCTAACTGGGTCAAAGTATAATAGGGCTATTACTTTTGTTCTTGAAAATATGTCACTCATTTCAGCATTAGATAGCAATAGGTTTTGTGGCTGACATCTCTAATTGGTGATTTATATTTAGCATACATTTCACTAATTCACTGTCTCAGTCTTTCTCACAGAAAGTATTTAACCACACCTATCTGATATTTGTGAAATATATTTTTAGAATGATATGTAGAACTTTGATTTATCAATATTAAATTTCCTGATATTAAATGTGTCTCATTATTATAGCATCTTGTCATCCTTTGGGATCAGGATTATAATGTTTAACATGTTGTCCCTCTAAGGTATCATGCTGCCTTCAAATTTGACAAGAATGCTATCATCTGAATTTTTGACAAAAAATATTGAATAGCATCCAATACAGGACAAATCTCTAAGATACTCGAATTGTGACAACATGCTTCTAGCTAATATCAATATAAGAATGTTTATTTTTTTTTTGATATGGCTTTCAGATATTTTCAAATTTAATCAAGTTTATTGTCATCTAGCCTATATTTCTCTCTCTTGTTTTTCCCCTGAGGCAATTGGGGTTAAGTGACTTGCCCAGGGTCACACAGCCAGGAAGTGTTAAGTGTCTGAAACATATTTGAACTCAGGTTCTCCCTACTTCAGGCTGGTACTCTATCCACTATACCAACTAGCTGTCCCTGTATTTCTTCTTTATTGTGTCCGTGGACACAGTATGAGAGACTTTGTCAAGCAAATTTAGCTTTATAATTTTTACCTGGAGGTAACTATATGCCAAAGACAATGTTCTGTCACATAACTTTTTATTATCTTTTCTTTACTTTTTTATTGTTTTCTTTTTTCAGGTTATATGTGTACATTAATTTTAATGCACATTTCTTTATGTGGAAAGAGCAAAATCAGAACAAAAACAAAAACAAATACCAAGAGAGATAAAAACAAGAAAAAGACACAACACTTCCTAGCTGTGTGACCCTGAGCAAGTCACTTAACCCCAATTGCCTCAGCAAAAAAACAAAACAAAAACAAAAACAAACAAAAAAAAAAAACAAGAAAAAAATGTCACATGACTTAAAAAATTATGTTATAGGACACTAGGATCTCTCCCATTATGAATGCTAGGTATAATCATAGGATCTTAGGGCTTATTTTTGTTTAGTCATTTCAATCCTATTTGACCCTTCTTGACTCCATTTATAATTATCTTGACAAAGATGCTGGAGTAGTTTGACATTCGCTTCTCTGATGATTTTACAGATGAGGAAACTGAGATAAATAGGGTAAAGTGCCTTGCCTAGGGGCTCACAGCTAGTAGGTATCTGAGGCCAATTTTGAACACAGGAAGATGAGTCTTCCTGAGTCCAAACCTGGATGCCCCAATCATAGATCTTAGATACCATCTAGTTCAACCTTTTTATCTTCTGAATAAAAAAGAAGAGTAATGAGTTACTCAAGACCACATAGCTCCTACATAGAACTGGGATTTGAACACAGGTCTTTTGATTCCAAAGAATCAATTCCAGAGAAGAGTAATAAATTACTCAAGACCACATAGCTACTACATAGAAGAACTGGGATTTGAACTCAGGTCTTTTTTTTTCTCAATAATATTTTATTTTTCCAAATACATGTTTAGGTAGTTTTCAACCTTCATTTTTTTATTAAAGCTTTTTATTTGCATAATATATGTATGGGTAGTTCTTCAATATTGACCCTTACAAAACTTTCCGTTACAAATTCCCCCCCCCAGTCCCCTCCCCTCCCCTAGATGGCAGGAAGTCCACTACATGTTAATTATATTAAAATACTTGATAAGTCAAATACATGTATACATATTTCCATACTTATCTTGCCGTGCAAGAACAATCGTATCTACATGAACAAAAAATATCTGAAAAAAGGAAACCCAATGCAAGCAAACATCGATGTTGTAGTCCATATCTCATATCCCTCTCTCTGGGTGTATATAGCCTTCTTTACTGAACAGTTGGAACTGGTTTGAAACATTTCATTGTTGAAGAGAACCATGCCCATCAGAATTGATCATCTTATAGTCTTGTTGCTGTGTATAATGATCTCCTGGTTCTGCTCATTTCACTCAGCATCAGTGAATGCATGTCTTTTGACTCCAAATTTAACTTTCTTTCAACTGCACCAATTGAAATCATTAGGAAATCATCTCATACTGTCCACACAGTTATTTTCTACTGATTTCTACAACTTGTTTCATGTAATGATGAGGAAAGACTATGCAAATCCTTGAGTAAAGAAATATTAAATCTCTGTGAATCTAGGTAGATTTATTGATTATTTTATTATTCTCATTTTGCCTGTGTATACTTAATATACATAAGGAAGGAGTGCAATTGAGAAATGTGATGACAACAAATTTAATATAAAAACTAACTGAAGAGATTAATATATTTTATCTTTGTGTAGTCTACTTTCTCTCCTAAAGTGAAAAGATTACTACTATTGTCGAGTTTATCACAAGGTACAGTTTTAAAATTTTTATCAAAATATCTTTACATATATTGAAACCTAAGTAGTGATTAGTTTAATTCATGAATAGTCAAAATTAAAGGTTTTTTTCTGCTTTAAAAAAACTGACTAAAAATATTGGTAACTGGTGAGAACTATCTCCATTCATCTTATGCCTCACAGTGGAATCACTTGATCTGCTTTCAAGTTCATTTTGCTTTTGACTATATAGCACTGCATATCATTAAATTAACCTATAAAATTTGAGCCATTTACCCTAATTTTTCTAACTAATCTTTTAACTTTTGAGACACATTTGATCATGATGACTCTAGATGGCTCCAGGGGCAGAGGTAGGATTACTTTTATAAGTTAAGTTCTTTAATAGGTCTCAGTTTGACTGATGATGCCCATTCAGTGATTAAGGCTAAATAGAATTTGAAGCAAAGAATGACCTCTTCAGGCCTAAATAGAATTTTTATTTATTTACTCTTTTATTTACTTATTATTTATTTATTTTTATTAAAGCTTTTTAATTTAAAAAATATGCATGGATAATTTTTCAATATTAACCCTTGCAAAACCTTGTGTTTCAATTTCCCCCCCTTGTCCCCACTCCCTCTCCTAGATAGCAAGTAATTCAATATATGTTAAACATAATAAAATATATGTTATATCCAATATGTGCATATATATTTATATAATTATCTTGCTGTACAAGAAGAATTGTATCAAAAAAATGAGAAAGAAAATAAAATGCAAGCAAACTACACCAAAGATAGTGAAAATGCTACGTTGTGATCCACACTCAGTTCCCACAATCCTCTCTCTGGAGGTGGGGTGGCTCTCTTCTTCACCACATCCTTGAAACTAGTCTTAATTACCTCATTGTTCAGAAGTGACATTTCCATCAGAATTGATCATTGTATGATTTTGCTGTTGTCATGTACAATGATCTCCTGCTTCTGCACATTTCACTTACAATCAGTTGATGAAAATCTCTCCAGGACTCTCTGAAATCACCCTGCTCATCATTTCTTATAGAAGAATAATATTCCATAACATTCATATACCATAACTTATTCAGCCATTTTCCATCTGATGGGTATCTACTCAATTTCCAGTTTCTTGGCACTTCAAAAAGGGCTGCCACAAAGATTTTTGCCCATGTGGGTCCCTTTTCCTCCTTTAAGATCTTTTTGGAATGATATAGGCCTAGTAGAGTCAATGATGGATCAAAAAATATGTGTAGTTTTATAGTCCTTTGGGCATAGTTCCAAATTGCTCTCCAGAATGGTTGGATCACAACTCCACCAACAATGTATTAGTGTCCCAGTTTTCCTACATCCCCTTGAACATTCATCATTGTCTTTACCTGTCATCTTAGTCGATGGGAGAGATGTGTAGTGTGTACCTTAGAATTGTCTTAATTTCCATTTCTCTGATCAATAGTGATTTAGAGCATCTTTTCATATGACTAGAGATGATTTTAATTTGTTCATCTGAAAATTGTCTATTCATATCCTTTGACCATTTGCCAATTTGAGAATCATTTGAATTATTATACATTTGAGTCAATTCTCTCTATATTTTAGAAAGGAGGCCTTTATCAGAACCCTTGAATGCAAAAATGCTTTCCCAGTCTATTTCTTTCTTTCTAAACAAATGCTTTAGAAAACAAATGCAAACAAATCTCTGCATTCGTTTTGTTTGTATAAAAACTTTTTGATGTAATATAATCAAAATTATCAGTTTTTTTCAGTGATGATTTCCAGTTTTTCCTTGGCCACAAATCCTTTCCTTCTTCACAGATCTGAGAGGTAAACTACCATTTGTCCTAATTTACTTATAATATCATTCTTTATGTCTAAATCATGAATCTATTTTGATCTTATCTTGGTATACGGTGTTAGATGTGGGTCAATGTCTAATTTCTGCCATACTAATTTCCAAATTTTCCCAGTAGTTTTTTTTTTTCAAATAGTGAATTATTATCCTAAAGCCTGGTGTTTTGTGATTTGTCAAACAGTAAATTACTATAGTCATTGACTATTTTGACCTGTGACCCTAACTTATTCCACTAATTGACTTCTCTATTTCTTGGCCAGTGTCAAATGGTTTTGATAACCACTGCTTTGTAATATATTTTTAAATCTGGCACAGCTAGGCCATCTTCTTTTGTACTTTTTTCAATAATTCCCTTGACATTCTTGACCTTTGGTCCTTCCAGATGAACTTTGTTATTATTGTTTTTTAGATTTGTAAAAAAAAAATTTCTTGAGAGTTTGATGGGTATGGAACTGAATAATTAGATTAATTTAGGTAGTATTGTCATTATATTATATATTATACATATTAGCACTTGATATTTTTCCAAATGATTAGATCTGCCTTCATTTGTGTGGAAACTGTTTTGTAGTTGTGTTCATATAGTCCCTGACATTTCCTTGACAGGTAAACTCCCAAAGATTTTATATCATAGAAAGTATTTTAAATGGAATTTCTCTTTGTATCTCTTGCTGTTGGACTTTGTTGGTAATATATAAAAATGTTGATGATTTATGTGGAT
>JAJPUD010032319.1:0-11989 GCA_023553655.1 Myrmecobius fasciatus | reverse complement strand
ACCCTGGGCAAGTCACTTAACCTCAATTGCCTCAGCAAAAGGGGGGGGGGGGAGCATTTATAAGAAAGGAATTGTCATATATACTGACATACTTACAGCATCATTTTTTGTAGTAGCAAAGAAAAAAAAATCTTGGAAAAGTACCTCAAAAAAAAGCAATGGAGAAAACAATAATGTAGATTAAACTTAAAAGTGTGTCATGGGTATATTCCCCACTTATTACCTAGCCAATTGTTAAACATTTATCAAATGTTTTCTAAAGTTTCTTTCAGCTCTAACAGTATATAAGTCTATGATATTAAATTGTGTTGGTTTTACTAAAAAAATGTGTAAAAATTAGCTTTGGAGATAGTTATGGATTATATAATGTATTCACACACATGCATGTATGTGTGAGTGTGGGCTCACACACACACACACGCTTTTTTTCCTTGTAACCTTATATAATTCATAAGAGATCGAGTCAAATGCCCCTCATTTTAGAGATTAAAAAAAAAAAAAACACTCTTAGAGGTAATGACTGGTTCAAAGTATTACAGCAGAAGTAAGCTCCAGAACTAGGTTTTGAACTCAGGTACTCTGAGAATTCAATGATTCTTCCTACTCTCTCATGCTACCTTGCCTTTTTTTTTTTTTTCCCGCTAGATATTTACTCACCATTTGTAAAATAACACAAAGTGACACAAAATGAAGAGCAAAGTACATGGTAACCACAAATCTAAAAGAAGTGTGACCAGGGAAAGCTTATTGGGAGCTCAATAGGTGAAGACACACTGTATGGACATAGTTGAATTTCATTTGTGGTAATCGCTGTCATTATTTGGTTTTGTTGACGATTAGGATCCACCAGACATTATGGCACTGGTGTAGGCTACTCTCAGGTGAGGGGAAACCCCCTTTAATCCATACTAGTTAGCACCTTCTGTACTGCTTGACTTGCCCAAAGTCACATGGCCAGTTTGTGTAAAGGATGATACTTGAACCCAGGTGATCCTCACTTTTAGACTTTTGCTGTGTCCATTATACTATACTATCTTTGTGTTACTTTCTTTGACCCCATTAAGGATGTGGTTTTTCTCTTATAGGAAAAAATCTTAATGCACAGATGGAGATACCCATCCCTCTCTCTCCATGGAATTGAAGGAGCCTTCTCTGGAACGGGAGCTAAAACTGTGATTCCTAGGAAAGTGACTGGCAAGTTCTCAATAAGATTGGTGCCAAATATGGTACCTGAGATTGTCGAAAAACAGGTACTTGAGGATGAAATCTGCTGTGTAATAATGTGGTTGTCCAGCTTTCTTTAAGTCGGAATTGAAATTTATAAGGCTTGTCAATGTAAATCTCTTTAAACCTAAACCTTCAGGGTCTCAACCTTTAACTTCCCCAAACTCAGTTGTTAGAAATTAATTGGGAACTTGTTATGAATACTGAAATGAATGATTAAATAAATAACTAATAATTATAAATTACCAAAAGTGAGTACAATATTTATGTACTGTATAAAATGAAAAGTTATCAAATATAACCAATATAAATGTGTTCTTACATGTAAAGTACATTCAAATAATTGCTCACAGTACCTATTTTATGGACTTAAATTTATGAAATGTAGCCTCTCCTTGTATTGTTGAAATGAACCTAGTTTACAGTGAAGATTTAGAGTTCTCAAATATATATTGTGTTGTTAACAGATTCCATGACAATGATGGAATTACATTATAAGAAAAACTAAAGTTTTATAAATTCTACTTGGTAGAGAGTGAAGCCAAAAGATTTATGATCAATGGTTTCCTATTCAGATAAGTTTGGAAGATAGTAACCACCAGTTCTTTTCTAGTTATCTATATTAAATAGATGGCATATAAATCTTGTGAGAATTATAATTATTAGAGACTAATGAATATGCTTACAACTACTGTTATTAGCCTTAAAGGCCACTGATCATCTGTAGCACTTTGCATTTGGTAAATGCTTAATAATCAACTATACCCTTTTAGATTATCTGGAAATCTTAGTTTAAATTAAGGGAAACCTTTGGCTTGAGTTCACCATAAAATTGGTGACATAAATAATATATATATATGTGTATTTTATATATATATATATATTATATATATATATGTATGTATATACATGTATATGTATGTATATAATATAAAATAAAGTAACATTTTTGTCCTAACTTAAGATGCACATCCTCATTTAAATTTTGAAAACTAATATAATTTTAGGCCACTACAATCATCCATTCCTGTTTTGCCCTTTAGTGAAATAAACTTGATAATTTAGTGACATTAATTCATTATTGAAATCTGTGAAGAATAACATTAAGCAATAATAACAATATTAAACAATAAAAATATTAAACAATAATAATTCAAAACCCAATGTTAATTATTAATCCTTGTGGGTGTCAAGTTTATGGTTAACTGTTCATTTTTTTGTTTATCTGTGCAAAAGGTTATAAATTACTTGAATGCAAAGTTTACTGAGCTGAAGAGCCCCAACAAGTTCAAGGTATACATGGGCCATGGTGGAAAACCCTGGGTATCCGACTTCAATCATCCTCATTATTTGGCTGGGAGAAAAGCCTTGAAAAGAGGTCAGAAACACTTCCTCAGAATCTGTCAGTGACTAGTTCCTGAGCTTGTGGACTCACAGCACCATCAGGCCAGCAGTAGAATAGATTGGTGTGATTTTTTTAACCCTACAGAAGGAATTGTCCATATCAGATCTAGAATCAAGCCCAATGTGCTGACTTTATAATTGTCATTCCTGAAAGTGTCTACCATTATAATCCTGAAAAGGATTTAAGTGGATCTAGATATATATGTATATGTATATTTATTTACTCCCCTCCCCATACAGATCTGCGCTTTCATTGGTAGGGAGCTCCCACTGAAGAGATTCCTTCTAGCAATGCAGATCTGCAGCTTATGGTCTTAGGGCATTGTTTGGAACACTAAGAGGTTATGACTTGTCCAGAGTCACATTTTATAGCATACTATGTGTTCCTAGCAGAACTTCAACCCAGACCTTCCTAATTCTAAAACCAGCTTTCTATCTACAGTGCTATAGTAAGGTAGCCAAGTATTACATTACATTGCTTTTCTTTTATGTTTTAAAAAATTCATGCTATCTACAGCATGGCAACTCCTTCCAGCAATACAAATGGCTTTTATTGATTTTTTTTTAAAGGGTTTCCTCTGATTTTAAATTCATTCAAACCTTCACAAGATCATTCTCTTGGCCCCTGGTATTCAGTGTCCTTAGTCAGGAAATAGTATATGTATATACTCTTATGTAATTGATTTATCAATCCCTGCTTAAGGTGTTTGCTATCCCCTATCCCTCAAGCCACAACTTCACTTCTGAGAGATCCTATACTTTACTACTGTTAAAGCACTGGCCCAAAATATAAGGTTTAAAATTTTACAGCTTGGATTATAGAAATCAACATTAGTAACAAGGTTTTTTTTTTTTTTTTGGTTGTTTGTTTTTAAAGAATAGCCTTTTAACTATTTTTCCATATGCCTTTCAGTTTTTGGTGTTGAACCAGACTTGACCAGAGAAGGAGGCAGTATTCCTGTGACTTTGACCTTCCAGGAGGCCACAGGTAAAAATGTAATGCTGCTGCCTGTTGGATCTGCAGATGATGGTGCTCATTCACAGAATGAAAAACTCAATAGGTAAGTCTGAAGGGGCTTAGAAACAGCTGATTGTCTCTCTCAGTCTATAGACTAATCATCTATATAAATCAGTCTTTGGGTAGATATTTGCTCTTAAGCCAGGGCTGGAACTAACAGTATTAGTCCAAGTGGAATTAAACAAATATACTTTTCCAAAAAGCCTAAATTGATTTAAAACCATTTCTTATTATCATGGAGATGTTCTAAATAGCTGCATTTAGTTCCATAAGCTCTAGAAACTTATAAGTAACCTCAAAGACTAAAATTGATATATTGATAGAGAATAGACTAGCCCTTATGGAAAACTCGTTTTTTCATTCTTTTGCCCTTTCCTGTACAATTTTTGATGAGTAGGGGGAAGAAAAGCAAGATAACTGTTATTCTAGCAAGCTGAAGTTGTTTCCTATCTCTTCTTTCTTTCGTATTCTATATTGGGTGATAAAACCAGTGAAATGATTGGTGACATAGATTTTGATTTCATGAAGAAGAGAAATTGTTTTTTTTTTAATATAGGGCTTATCCTAGGCTTGCTTTTTTTTTTCTTTCTTTCTTCCTTTCTTTCCTTCATACCTTTCTTTTTTCTCTTTTTCTTTCTTTCTTCCTCCTTCCCTCCTTCCCTCATCCCTCCCTCCCCCTTCTTTCTTTCTTTTCCTGACTCTCTTATAACGGCCAGTTATCAAAAAGCTCTTCGATTGCTTTTTCATTTATTATCAGCATATTTGGAATGCTTTGATGATCCTAGGATTAAAATGTTCTGCACAGACTATGGCTGTTTAATGTTATGACATTAGTAAACTTGATAACTCTCTCTTATTTTTCTTTAGGCACAACTACATAGAAGGGACCAAAATGTTGGGTGCATACCTATATGAAGTATCTCAACTGAACTGAGCCATAGACTTTATTCCCCACTTTGAAGAGTGGCATCTAACTGGAAAACTGATTAATCTAGTCATTGGGCCATTTTTTCATTAGGAAGTCTCTTATTTTTCTTTTTTTCTTCCATAAAAAGAAGCAGCTTCAAAAGTTTTGAATATCTGCTACCACTATAGATACCATACTCACTCCTCTATTTTTTAAAAATGGAACTACTTGGAAGCACAAGGTTGTCATATATTTCTATTTGATCCCCAAACTCTGACAAGGGATTCTGAATTTACATGTTCTTTTCTTAGCTGGGTTGTTTCTGAAGTTGCTACAAAATCACTTTTTTCTTTTTCAAATGAGTATTCCATCAAAAACAAAACCTTAACCTCTTTTGCATCATGAATCTTTTGAGCAGTCTGGTGAAGAAAAGTAATGTTTTGTTTCCTACAGTCATAACTGAAGAAAATGATAAATTTCAGTTAGTGAAAAATAAGATTTTTTTTCCCATACAAATCCACAGATCCTCTGAAATCTATTTTTGAGCTCCAGGTTAAGAATTCCCAATCTAAAAAAATTGTCTGCTCATAGAAATGTTATTTAATTGGTAGGCTATCTTCAATAATAGGACTTGATATTTTGAAGAGTAGATTGTTGTATACTTATTCCTTATTCATGTCATCTTTTTTTTTTTAACTGACTCTCCTAATGTATTTTTAAATAAGGAAAATATTGAAGGTTATCAGTGAAATTAAGATGGTCACTTTGGCTTTTGTTAACATTCTCTGAGGCACTGCAGCTGTGCCATTCTCCTTCAAGATTTTGGCAACTGGACTTTCCTGTCTTTAGACAATACACAAACTCTGTTGAACTTAACCAGAATAATTCCTTTCATGTATATGCTGCTAAATAAAAATTTTAAATGAAGCCTCATAACTTGTTCTGAAGCATTCACTGAAATAATGCTTGATTGTACCTACAACTCATGTGCTAGAATTGGAGAGGTGATTTTTTTCATCTCTCATTATGAACTTTTTTTTGCTTTCATCTGGATGCTCAACAGTGTGTGGTGCTATGGATGGGCATAGGAACAGAAGGCATAACTAAAGTCCCTTTTGACACATACTGACAGTATGACAGTATTATTAAACCTTTCAGGGCCTCCAAATAACTTCACAAGACAGTTTTATAGAATAGTTGTGTATCTGGTTTTGGTCATTTCTGCACTAAGACTATACATCCATGGAATTAAATGTCCAGACCTCCCCCAACCCTAGTCCCATTTGGCTGCTCAGTGGGCATCCTTAAAGAAAAGTGTGAGCTCACCATGTGCCTCCCTATTCCCTAAAGAATTAGTAAAGTGATAGGTTTAGGTTTAGGTAAACAGTGCTACTTGATGAATTCTTTTAATTTGAAGAATGTGTTCAGTGAAGCCTTTCTTTTTGCCATTAAGATCTAATTCACTAATGGCACTAATTCACCTACTATAAAGACAAAGCTCAGATTACTTTATTTGGTTATTTGGGAAGTTCAATTCATTTATAGAAGGGATGGAATAAGAGATTGAATTTGGTATGAGTAAAATTGGTCTTATTTAATGCATGCCATGATCTCCATGCCAAAAGAACTGGGGGAAGTAAAGTAAGCCTCAGACACTTTTGTTAGCCTAGTACAACAGTACCTTCGATAAAAGAATAACTGTTGAGGGTCAGGACAGAATTAGTCTGCCTTAGTACATAAACTGTTCTTTATTCAAGAACTCTGTGTCCACTAGTTGTTACCAACAAATTTCGCAGAATCATAAATAGAATTGAGAGGAGAATAAAAAAGTAAGGGATGCATTTAAAAAAAAGAAAGAAAGAAAGGAAAACAACCTTACAAGATCCTCTTGAGTAGTGAAATCAATTTCTTAGGCAATAAAATGGTCATAGGAAAATGTTTAATTGTTAGGGGGAAAATTGTCTTAAGAACTACTAGAAAATCCAGACTTAAGAGAATTAGTAGGGAGAGATTTGTCTAGGCATGTAACACTATAAAAATCAAATGAAAACTGCATTATCTACCCTCTATGGATACCCTCTAGGAGTAAGCTGTGAAAAACTCTGAAGTAAACAATTCAGTCAAACTGCAGGAAAGCCTCCATGAGAAGCAGATGTTTCTCAGTGCCATCTGCTGGCCAAAGAGTTGCAAGAAATAATGCTAAATGAAGAAAATGAAAACAAAATGTTTTCTCATGTTCTCTAGATTTCAAGTTGGAAAAGGCCATAGATGTTTTCTAAATATTCTGATCTGGGGCAGCCAGGTGGTGCAGTGGATAGAGCACCAGCCCTGAAGTCAGGAAGATCTGAGTTCAAATATGACCTCAGACTCTTAACACTTCCTGGCTACGTGACCCTGGGCAAGTCACTTAACCCTAATTGCTTCAGCCACAAAAAAAAAAAAAAAAAAAAAAAAAATATTTAAACATCTATAACCAATAGAGGTAAGAAAAAGAAAAGGCTCAGAAGAATCCAAAATATTACATACCTTCCAGGTAGAAAGTTTAGGACCAGGAACCAGGAAGAAAGTTTAGCATTTGGCCCTCTCGGATCAGCTGAATCAGCACATTGCAGCTGCCTTTATTCTAAAGAGCAGGGTCTGGGGCCTCTGTGGGTAAGGGAATAAGCGTCTGCCAAACTCTGTGCTATATTCGTGTTGTCTCATCTGACCTTCATAGCACCTCAGCATAGGTTCTGTCACTATCTTCATTTCATAGTTGGGAAACTGAGGCAAGCCCACTGAGTGACTTTCCCAGAGTCGCAAAACTTAAGGTCCCCATTCGAACTCGGGTCTTCCTGACTCCAAGCCAGGTCGGTCCGCCATCAGCAGCCTCTGAGGGAACCCGGGCTACCGGGCTCCTATTCTAACCCTTCTGGCTGGGTTTCACAGATGACCCCCCATTGTTCCGCGCCCACCGTGCTCAGGAATCCTGCCAGGCCCAGCAGCTGAAGCCATTGCCACCAGCTCTGAGAGCGCGCTCACAGAAGCCCAGTGTTCGGAATGATGAGCTCATCGTCCCGCGGCAATCTGCTCAGACCACATCTGAGACAGGCCTTTTCCAGGGCAACCTTTTGTGGGCACTGACCAGTCGGAGCAAGTCCACAGGAGGTGATCAAAATGGGAGGAAGTAAAAACCATCCACCCCAGTATCTGTCCCACAATCGAGGTTTGCCGGGACTAGCTGTCAAGTGTTTGAAGCAGAGTTCTAGAGAGAGGAGCCAGGACCAAAAGGTGGAAGTTACAGAGACAAAGATTCAGTTCAACATAAGGAAGAGGAATAGAGACTCTACCTGTGATTTTTTTAGTATAGGGAAATTCCCAGGGTCAATGAATGACACAATAAATACATAGACTTCGGGCCTGGAATCAGGAAGACTCGAAAGTCACAATCGGTTTGCCTCAGTTTCCTCAATTGTAAAAAGAAATAATAGCACCCACCCAGCAGGGTTATTATGAAAAGTGAATAAGGTAACATTTGTGAAAAATGTTTTGCACAGGTCCTGACAGATAGAAAGGATATAAATGCTTATTCCCTTCCTAATGGAGCAACTCAAGGCCATGTTTTCAGAGTGATAGCCATCTTTGCAGCTTAAAGTTTTCCATAGTCGATTAGGGCAATATGAGGTTAAATGACTTGACAAGAACTACAAAGAAAGCCATTATGTGTCAGAGGGAGCAAGGAAGAGCTATTTAGAGCTATTAAAAAATGGGGTGAGCTGTCTTATTGAGCACTCAGTTCCTCATCACTGAAAGTCTTAAGTAAAGGCAAGATGATTATTTGTTGTGAAGATTCCTATTCAGGTGTCCCTTTGTAGAGTTCTCAAAAAGTTTCCCCTTAGTGTTGCTCCACTGAACTCCATGTCTAGTTTCTTCATAGTGTATCTCACTATTGTAGCAAACATTGCAGTTCTGGCGACACTACTGCCAACATTGGTAAGAAGTTCAAATCTTAACATATATATATTTTTAAACATGTTTAACATATATTGGATTACTTGCCATTTAAGAAAGGGTGAGGGGAAGAGAAGGAAAAATTTGGAACACAAGATTTTGCAAGGGTCAATGTTGAAAAATTATCCATGCATATGTTTTGAAAATAAAAAGCTGTAATTAAAAAAAAAGTTCAAAGCTTCTGACCTTTCATTCAAAAAGTGTCTTCTGGTCAAAGTTAGGGGATTCTCATGGATATTGCTAAATTCATTTCACCACTTGCTACTGTAATCTCATATTCTGAATCAAATTGGCTTATTGTTTTAACCAAGTCTCACTGATCATGACTGATTTTCTTCAATCAGCCATACATATTTAGAATTTGCTTTCATTCAAGTACTCAGATACTCAATTTCTTTCAAATTAAGAACTTGTTCATACATAAGTTATGTCTTTGAAAATTAATCATTAGGAATTATTTACACCTATTGATTCTGTAACTCAGTACTTTCACACCTAATGGAGATATCAGAATATAGGACATTATATTACAAAAAAAGTGTGGGACAACTCCCTTATACTAGTCCAGATGTGAAATATTAAAATATCAAAGTTAAGTTTATTCTTAACAGAACCTACCCTCAGCAGAACTGTAAAATGTATGATTTGTCCTTATCAATCCCTTGTTTTTGACTTTTCTTAGAGGTAACCTTAGAAACTTTATAATTTTAGTGCCCTCCATTCTCCCACTTCATCTAAATTTCAACAAAACAATATTGTGAATCTGTCATTGTGTTACTTCTCTCTCTTGTAAAATGAATTTCAAGCAAAAGGGAAATACTTCTTTTAGAAGTGTTCTTTCTTCTTGTCCTGAAAACATATCCCATTCATGGATGTTTTTTAGGATTACATTACTTCACCCAGGGAAACAAACTCCACCTAAAAAGAAAACTACTTCAGGTTTATCTTTTCTACCCAAAGGAAAGAATGAGCTATTAAGTCTTCTGAGTAGAAAGAGTGAAGAGGTTTTCCATCCCACACTATTCCTTCCTCCACCCCAATTCAAATTTTATCAAGTTACTTAGGTACCAAGAAGAATCTAGTTCAATCTTCTCATTACTTCCTAGAACTGTAATTACTTGGAGCCATTTTGGAAATCTTCATTAGTGCCTTAAAACAGGTAAGTCATGATTTAAGGAACAGGTTGTACCATTCTTTCTATGTCATTTATTTCAGAGAAAAGTCATCAATTCAGAAAACAATAGAAATATGTTGCATTAATTAAACTGCAAAACTAAAGTCAAGAGAAAATACTGGAGAGCACTTCTTTTTTGTCTTTTCTAACTGAGAAGTCTGCTCCTTTAATTTATTTCTGCTTTTTAAACTTTATTTCCAAGAGTGACTCAGGACATCTGCAAATTTTTCTGAATCTGCATTGTGTGAAACAAGCTGAGGAGCCAAAAAACAAGTACAATTGGAAAATTTAGAGGACTTGAAGACTTTCTATTGTTACTTATTCATATCTTCACAGTATAAATAGGACAACTTTTTGTTACATTAGATGTTCAGCACTGTAAGAAACACACCATACATTTAACAGACCTATAACTGCAGAAAGAAGTTGATTGGCATATTGATCAGAACTGGATTCATAAATCAGTAGCTACCACTGATTACCACCAGTGTGACTTTGAGTAAGTCACTTAATCTAGCTAAGTCTCAGTTTCCTCACCTATAAAATGAAGGTTAGTTTCTAAATCTATAGTCTATAGAAAAACATGGGCTATTGAAAGGTACTGATTTGTGTTTTCCTAAATTTAAAAAAATGCATGTACATATAAATTCCTACGTGTAAAAACTTTGTCAAACTTCATTGTTGTTTCATTTTAAGAAATTTTCAGGGGAAGCTAAGTGGTGCAGTGGATAGAGCACCAGCCCTGAAGTCAGGAGGACCTGAGTTCAAATCTGGTCTCAGACACTTAACACTTCCTAGCTGTGTAACCCTGGGCAAGTCACTTAACCCCAACTGCCTCAGAAAAAAAAAATCAGTAATAGCTAACATTTATATAGTATCTATCATGTGCCAGGCACTAGGCTAAGTCTTTTACAATTACTGTCATTTCATTTGATCCTCACAAGAACCCTGGGAGGTAGGTGCTATTTATAAGCCTCTTTTTACAGTTAAAGAAATTGAGGGAGACAGATCAAGTAACTTTGCCCAGGGTCACACAGCTAATAAATTTCTGAGACTGGATTTGAACTTTAGTCTTCCTGATTCTAGGTCTAGCACTCTATCCACTGGGCTACCTCCAGTATATAGTAAGTCTTTGTTGAAAACCTGGCCCCAAAGAAAAGACCTTATTTTCCAGAAGTTAGAGATCTATTGGTGTGGAACATCAAATATATTTTCAGGGTTTGCTTTTTTTTTTTTAATATATTGATCACTTTTGCTGATTGTCTTTTCTCTTTCTCGTTTTTTTTTTCTTTAAAAAAATATTCTTTGTTATGTGGGATGATTATTGGGAAGGGGAAGGATACAGAGGGAAATTTAAATGATGCAAAAGCAAGATCAAGAAAATGTTTCTTTTTAAAAAATAGTTCTTGATAAATTGAACTTAACCCTCAAGGTCATGCTTAAACAGTTCAATTAGATCAATAAAAGTACAACAAATTATTGTATATATTAACAGCAGTATTGTTTTAAGAACAACTTTGAGTAACTAAGTCATTTTGATTATTACAAATACCCAAACTAACTACAAAGAACATATAAAGAAAGATACTATCTGTATCTGGAGAAAGAACTGATAAATAGGAGCATGTATTGAATTGTTTTACATACATGATATATATATATGTGTGTGTATGTACACATACACATATGTATGTGATATATACATTCACACATATATTTGTGAATAATGGTAGCCATCTCTAGGGCAGGTGAGAAAAAAGAAATTTACATGATAACTTTATTATATATTTAAAAGGAATAGCAAATTGTAGATAATAGATCTGTAGTTTTATGGTCAATCATCTGTTTAAAAAATTACACTATTACGGAAATGCTTGTTTTATTTCATAAATTAAAAATAAAGAAAAACATAGTAAAAATCAAGACACATTATTCACTCATATAAAATGTGACCTTCCATATACTTTAAAATTCCAAACCCAACCTCCCAAATCAGATTAGAATAGGAAGGGAGAAAAAAGAAAGAAAGAGACAGAGAGAACAATCATTTCACTTGTTTAATGAAAACTCATCTCCATAAACTAGGAGCTGGACATCCTATGGTAGGGGAGAGGACTGGGGTGGAATAGTGAGCAGCTAGGTTATAATGATCATTTAACTCACAAATGCTGCATCTTAATGTGTATTTCAGCTGTCTCTATTCTGGGTATCATAGTTGACATAAATACCCTTTCTTTGATGTCCCATACTTTCTCATTGTGAGCTGTTCAAA
>JAJPUD010032318.1:0-11989 GCA_023553655.1 Myrmecobius fasciatus | reverse complement strand
CCTGAGGTACCACTACACACCTGTCAGATTGGCTAAAATGACAGGAAAAGTTAATGATGAATGTTGGAGGGGATGTGGGAAGGCTGGGACACTGATGCATTGTTGGTGGAGCTGTGAACGGATACAGCCATTCTGGAGAGCAATTTGGAACTATGCTCAAAAAGTTATCAAACTGTGCATACCCTTTGACCCAGCAGCATTTCTATTGGGCTTATATCCCAAAGAAATCATAAAGGAAGGAAAGGGCCCCACATGTGCAAGAATGTTTTTGGCAGCTCTTTTTGTAGTGGCTAGAAACTGGAAACTGAATAGATGCCCTTCAATTGGAGAATGGCTGAACAAATTATGGTGTATGAATATTATGGAATTTTATTGTTCTGTAAGAAACGACCAGCAGGACGATTTCAGGGAGGCCTGGAGAGACTTGCATGAACTGATGCTGAGTGAAATGAGCAGAACCAGGAGATCATTATAAACAGCAACAACAATACTATATGACAATCAATTCTGATGGACATGGCTCTCTTCAACAATGAAATGTTTCAAACAACTTCCAATTGTTCAGTGAAGAAAGCCATATACACCCAGAGAGAGGGATGTGAAATGTGGACCACAACATAACATTCTCATACTTTTGATTGATGTTTGCTTACATTGTGTTTCCTTTATCTGATGTCTTCTGTGTAGATACGATTTTTCTTGCACAACAATGATAAGTTTGGAAATATGTATACATATATTCGAGTTGCCAAATATTTTAACATAATTAACATGTAGTGGATATCCTGCCATCTAGGGGAGGGGTGGGGAGTTGGGGGGAAAAATCTGTAATAGAAAGCTATGTAAGGGTTAATGTTGAAAAATTACCCATACATATGTTTTGCAAATAAAATAAAATTTAAAAAAAAGTTTGTCTCTTATGATTTCCCATTCCTGATTATCTCCTTATGCTTCTCCTATATGTGAAAGTCAAATTTTCTATTCAGCTTCAACCTTTTTATAACAAATACTTGAAAGTCATCTATTCATTTGAATGTGAAATATTGAATGTGAAATGTAAATTAATAGAGAAACTTTTTTTACTGACTCAGGAAGAAGCTTAGATAATGGAGAGGCAGCATGAAAGTAAAAAAAAAATGCTGCATTTGGAGGCAGAAGATGATCAATTAAGTTTACCATAGGATGATCCAATCATAGAAGGAAACAAGTCTAAACCAGTGTCCAAGCAGCCAATATACAGAGATCCAGGGTATCTAGGCCTTATCCATAATAAACAATTCCAACAAAAGATAAAGCCTAGTCTTACTCATTTAAGTCAGGATTAAATAAGGCCTATTCAGAGCAACAGATTGCAGTTTGCCCCAAATACCAGCCCTTAATTCAGAAACTGCTGCTAAGAGTTTCCAAACATATTGAAGAAATTCTATACATTTGAAAGATATACAAAGAGTCAATTTACAGAGAATAACTTCCCAACAAGTCTATTTAGAAATATCAGAGAAAAGATTATTCTGGGCACAAAGATGACAAGACAATATGAAAGAAACATAAAATACAAAATGAGCTAGTTGTGGGGAAAAATAAGGAGAATAAATTCCTTAGAATAGATGGTGATAAACGTTACTTAAGAATTGAATTCCCTAAAAATCAGAATCCCTAAAAAAAACAATGACTCAATGAGACAAAAACAAATATTAAAATGAAATCAAAAGATTTAAAAACAACATAGACAAAAATTTTAAAATACATATTATCAAAAACAACTAACCTGGAAACAGGTTAAAAAGAGATCATCTAAAAGAATCATGTGACTATATGAAAAACCTGTCAGGAAAGTCATAGCCAAAATCCTATACTTTCCAGTCAAAGAAAATATATTTCAAGTATCCAGAAAGAATGAGTTCAAGTACCAAAGAACTGTAGTCAAATCATGTAAGATCTTGCAACTTCTACTAAAAATTTGAGAAGATCCAAAAGTTAAAAGAAAAAGACTTACAACCAGTAACAACTGATCTTGCAAAGGTTAGTATAACCCTTTGCAGGTAGAGGGGTGGAGAGGGAGAAAATAGACCTTCAATGGAATAGGAAACTTTTGGGGGATAAGAGCTAAGCTGAAATAAAGACACAAGAGTGATTATCACAAGTGAAACCAAGAAACCTGGAAAGGTATATTTATTTGAGCAACTGAAAGAAGGGATGTGATAATGAAGTACTAATATTCTGGATGACAAGAAAAAACCATCTTCAGAATGCTAATATTCTGGAGTTAAGTGACTTGCCAAGGGTCACACAGATAGGAAGTGTTAAGTGTCTGATACCAAATTTGAACTCAGGTCCTCCTGATTTCAGGGCTGGTGCTCTATCCACTGCACTACCTAGCTGCCCCCAGAATGCTAATGTTTTCAAAGAGCACTGAAGGAATTTAAAACAAACAAGTTCCTAGGGAATAGGTTATTTCTATTTTGGGGATTTTCAGAGGAAAAAAAAAAGACAAGCACTAAGGAGGAATGCACTTGTGTAGAATATAGTCACATAATCTGTACTTTCATGTATCAGAGAGAAAATAGTGGATTCTGTCCATATCTTCCCTTAGCAAAAAGAGTTTCAGGAAACACACTTTCTCAATGTACCTTTAAATCTTGAAAGATGTAGTTCCTGTGTAACCTGTCATTTCCCTGTAGTACCTCTGCTTTCCCTTCAATCTCTTTTAAATTTTTAGACATAATTACCACATCTGCAGAGACATTACTAAAAAGGAGATGAAACAGCCATATAATACAAAAAGATGAACACCTTCTTTGAATTGTGTTGGGGCATAAAAACATGAAGTTTGTAAAACTTTCCTGTTTGTTCAATGGCTGCTGCTGAACTTCCTAAATATTTTTAGGACATTAATTGCTGTAGTGGCCTCAATTCTTCTCAATTAAACTTAATAATTTTTCTAAGGATTTTTTAATCTGTTAACGTAGGTACAAAACTAAAAGAAATATTCTAAGATCTCTGGATTTATTTATAATTTTCTTTGAAAATGATAAAATACCTACATTTGAAAAACAAATCCCTAAGAAAATATCTATTAATTCAAACCTGTTTTATACAGTGTCCAACACAATGTCACACAAATAAGAATTCTTAATAATTTTCACGCATGACAATGCTCATAACTAATTATTCTAGAATATTTCCACATATAAATAATAATTCCAATTACAATCTGAATTTTGGGTATGCAAAAATTATATTTCCTCTCTCATATACAAATATCCTGCCTATCCTAACAGCTTTTAAAATTTGAACCAAAATATATCTGATAATAACAATAGACTAAAATCAGTTATTTTTGCATGCTAAAAAGAAAATTTTGATAGAGAAAAAAGATATAAATAATATATTCCCTTATAAATAATATATTACACAGGACATGCAAGGTGTGTGATATAACAAATTTTTTATACTATGGCAAGTTTTTCCCCATGTCACCCTGAAAAATCAATGATGATATCAATAATTACAATAAAATTCTAACTAAAAAAGAAAAAAGAATTCTATCTCCACCAATAACTGCAATTTCCTTTCAGAGTTGTGAAAATTAACTGATGGTATGTTTTGATTTAGCAGTAGAAAACAAAGTACTCCTTCATAAGATGTTGTTATCTACCATAACACAGAAATTCACCCTTTGTTTTTGTTGGTGTTGGTGTTGTTTTAATGCTTAAAGACCTCCTTGTTCTGATTTCTGATGCTAATTCTCCTGGTCAACAATGAATTCAGCACTACATATAACACCCAATATTTTAATGACGTGAAAAATGTTAAATAATGACAATATGCTCACACCACCAATACTGGATACCATCAGCCTCACCAGTTATCACCTAATTCTAAACTATCCTTCCTTAAAACAGAAGCAGGGATATTAGGTCAGGACAATTTCAGAATCAACTTGAGGAACAATAGCATTCCAGAGGTTTTTGATAACTGCAGTATACTTTTTAGAACATTATACAGTAATTAAACCTCTTGAAAAAAAGACGTTTGTTTCAAACTATAATATCAACAAGTTCACATAATTTTAATTTTCCTTTCGCTACACTTACTCTTCAATCACTACTAGAATGAATCAATTCAAAACATATCCTGACCATCTTCAAGATTTTAAGTAGAAAAAGCTTGGTTCTTTTAAGAACCACCTTACTTTCTATTCACCTCCACCATGGAACCTTCTCATTGTAGCTGTTCTCATATTTAAGCTGGCTGGGCCTGGTGAAAGAGCATTCTTGTCAGGGCCATCTTTAGGAAGAGATGCAAGTCTCATTTCTTCGCCTAAGCCTTCTTGACTTCCCCTAAACTTAGTACAAGAAACCTGGAAGTAACAATCCAGAAAGTTATTGCTAACCCTTCACTAGCTCCATCAAACAAGACTCCAAAGGACAGGGAATTTCTTGTTTTAGGTATTTATTTTTTTCCTGCCATAGCTAATGTGCTGAAATAACAGCACCACTAAAATAACATTTTAAAAATAATGTTCTAAATGAGAACTGGTCTTCTATATCATCAATTTTTATATTTACATGGCAAATATTTCTAAAGAATTATTTAGAGTTTTTTAAAACACATTTCATTCTTCTTAACAACATCCTTTAAGTAATGAAAAATAGTTATTAACCCCTAATTTAAAGGAGGAGATAAGTAGATTAACCAAGATCATTCTTAAGACTGAAAATTTAAGTTTCATGCTTTCTTAACAAGGTATTCCATCTTCTAAGCCATAGTGTCTATGGGATGAGTGCCAAAGCTATATGTGTTAAACTAAAATAAAAGTTTGTTTTCAATACTTCACACAGAGAAGTGTCAAAAATAGAACTTCCAATTGTATATATAAATAGTGTATTTATTAACTGGCTACTCTCCCAGGACTTTCTGTCTTCTGGAATAGCAGTAATAGACTTGAAAGTAGTCAAGGGAAGAACATTTTTAGCACTAAAGAAGCACCATCATTTATACCCAGCATCAATCACACAAGCAAAACCCCAAAACAAGAGGATTATATCTGATGCAGTGTGAGTCACCATATACCTTAAAAAGGCATGCTCTGATTTCATAACAATGCACATAAAAAATTTTGCATTGAACCACAAAAACCAATGAGAGAGAAAAAAATGGGAGACAAGAAATGTAAAGGGAAGAAAGTTCTAGAAATTAGCATCAGCAATTAGAACTACAGGAAACTATCAGGTTCCAGATTCAAATAGTGAAGAGAACCAATGAAGTTTTAAAAAAAGAAGAAGGGGGAGGGGAACCAAACAGTCACCTATATTTTAATAGTTCAGACCTAGAAAGCAAAAGAGAAAGCATGTAGGGAAAAATCACCTCAACAGCTTGGAATTCCCTCAGTATGACATAGCAACAAACTTAGCCAAGAAATGCCTATCTTCTCAGTAAGATATATTCAAGTAATATTGAGGACTAGATATTTCATGGAAACTATTCTACAATATAGATTTCAATATTTTTTCTAGTAAAAGGAAAAAGACAAGTTTCTTCTAGATTTAAAAGAGACAAGACAGCATTTTAAATGAGAATAGGAAAAAATAATGAATTTGAACAATATTGCTTCATTTCTTTTGTTTTATTTTTATTAATACTAAAGTTGAAAAGGGATAGCCATTAAAAATCTTTGAAAATTCTGACATTTAAATGTGTATCATAAACAGCAATATATAATTTATTTAAACTGTTGAGCATGAGTGGTTCTTAGTAAAAAGCTTTGAAGATTCCCTATTTGGGTTCACTTCTCACTAAATACGCAGCATTAAAAGGACAGCTATAGTTAGTAAAAATCAAAATACTGACTTAATCATGATAAGTCAAAATAATTAGAAAAGTTTTTGTTATATGAGGTCATACCATATATCCTGAACAGTTTTACAATACTAATGAGTCATAGAAACCTGTCAACTCTGGCAATGCTTGCTTTTATCCTGGCAGGTGCCAGTGATTCTCAAGACCTTAGAAATTTAAGCAGAATGTCAGGTTGACTGTTTTTGCATCTGCTGATAATGTATTTAAATAAGACTTTTGTGTAATTCAAAAATTTCATTATAATAAAGCCTGGAAAAGGATTGTATTTCATCCATCTTTACACAGTACAAGTTAATAGATAAATAAATGTTTTCTAATTGATTCTGTCACCTTTGTAAGATCACAGAATTTAGAGTTGCAAGTAAAATTGCATCAGAACCATAAGTTTACCTAAAATAGCAAAGTCATTCTATAGCTAGTCAATTAGAGAATGCTGCCTGAGGAAGCAGGATTAATGCCTAGGAGTATTTTTCTTACTACTCAGTATTATGTTACTAATTAAACCCATGGATAGAATGCTATTCAAAATAATATACTATTATATGGGAGATTTTATGAGAATGTTAATCCATCATACAGACATTGGACTTAAGGTTCTGTTATAGAACAAAAAAATATCATTCAAAAACTCACATAATCTTTTCATTAGATGGGACCTTAGAGGTCAATGAATTTAACCCCTAACTAAGCAAAGATACTCTCTACATAATATCAGACAAATAAAGCTTCTGAGGCCTTCCAGTGGGAAGATGATCAGATTATTATTATTATTATTAGATCTTAAGATAGTTATCTTGATAAGTTCACTGTTACAGTGAGTTCACTGTTACTTTGAATAGTTTTAACCAATAGAATTATTCAAAAAATGGTTAATGAACATCTAGGAAAATATATTTATTGGTTTATGGATACTGACAAAATTATTGACTAGCTCTAAATGATTTTTAAATGAAGTTCTCAAGTTGGATATGATTCAGTGGGATTCTTACATAAGTATGTATTAGACCAGATGACCTCTGAGATACCTCCCAAATAAAAAATGTTGTGATTCTTTGAATTGTTCAAATTACAGCTATCCAAAATGGGAAGAGGTTACCTTAAGAGCTCATAGATACATAGTAGAACAGAAGCTGAATAAGTGATCCTTCAGAGTCATGACCTCTTAGGCTCAAGCTCTACCTCTTACACAGAGAAGCCAAATGAATCTGGGCAAGTCTATTAACCTCCCTGTGTCACAAGACATCTAAGACTGTAAGTTTCAGAATAAGTGACTATCTGCACTGGTAAGAGATGGTTTCTTTATAGGACATTTCCGGTACCAATGAAATCACAGCTCTGTACTCTCCAAAAAAAATAAATTAAAAAACTGTCAGGAAGTTTTTCTTATGTCAGACTCAAATCTACTTCTTTCACTTTCTATGCATTATTTCTTATTCTGCTCCTTGGGCCAAACAGAACAGGCTAATCCTACTACATTTCAGTCCTTTAAAAGCATGAGAGCTCTCTAATTCCTTTTCTAGGTAGGGTAACACTCCTCATTCTTTCAACTGATTCTTAAATTACACAATCTCCAGGATCTTCAGAATATTGATAGTCCTCTTAATGCTCTCTAGCAGATCCATTTTTCCAAAATGTGGCACCCCAAATTAGACACAAAAATCCATATGTAGTCTAAATATGATAGCAGACCATCTAAGACAATTAGCTTTTTTGTGATGGTGTTGTTATATGGAATTCTTGACTGTACTGAGCTTGTAATTCATTAAAACGCCAAAATCTTTTTTCTGATAAACTGCTGTCTAGTCATATCTCTCTTACATTTATGATTTTTTAATGTCAAATATACAGATTTACATTTATTGCAATTAAATTTCATCTTTTTAGATTTGATTCAGTATTCCAGCTTGTCAAAATCTTTTAGATCCTGATGTTGTCATCTAATATTTTAATTATTCATCCTAGCAAATCTAAGAAGTTTGCCATTAAATCTTTTATCCAAGTCACTGATAAAAAGGTTATACAACACTAGCTCAAATTCAGATCCCTGAGACATTCCACTGGAGAATCCCTTCACATCTGACCTCAAACTATTATTGACTACCTTTTGTGTCTAGCCATTCAACCAGTCCTGAATCTCTGAAAGTCTATTATCTTCTCTCTCACATTTCTTCACATCACATCAACTAGAATAGCACAGGAGACTTTTTAAAATCTTCCACTGAAATTTAAATAAAATACCTACGGTATTCTTTTTATCTACAAATCTAGTTAACCATGAAAAAAGAAATCAAACATAATCTGGCATGAATTGTTCTAGAATAAGGCATAGTGGCTTTTCATGATCATGACTTATTTTTCTATATAAACACTTATAATTCTTGTTTTACAATTTTTATGTAAAATCAAAGTCAAGCTTAATAAAGTTTATGTGATTCCATTCTCTTTTCTTTTAAACAAATCAGAAGATTTTCCCCTCTCCAATTCTGTTTCCTTTATCTATCATCTTTAAAAGACAATTTAGCAGTGGCTTAGGCATCAATCCTATCTGTCAAATCTGGTCCTGGTATTAAACATATCAAGGTTCTTTCTTATCTCACTATTTATACTGGTTATCAACTCTATATTAGCCATTTGTGTTATATCCTTTTCATTACAAAAATTATTTTCCTAACAAGAAAAAGATGTCAAAATACCAGGGACCTATGCTTTTGTAGGTCAACTAAACAATAATAAAAAAGCTTTATTAAGTGCTTAATATGTGCCAGAAATAGGATACAAAGACAAAAATGAAACAGTCCAAAAACTTCTTAAGGAGCTTAGAATCTGTGAAAGATTCTCTCCCTTTCCCTCCCCCTCTCCTACTCTTTCTCTTCCTCCTCCTCTTCTTCTTCCTCCTCCTCCTTTCATTCCCTCCTTCCTTTTGTCCCTCCCTCTCTACCTCTCCTTCTTTCCCTCTCCCTTTCCAATCTTTGACACTTCCCACTAGCCCCATTTCATCTCAAGCTTTACCACTCTTAGAGTACCATTTATACCATTCATTTTCTATTACTTGCCTTTGCTTCTATCTTCTTCACAGGCCTTTTAAAATTCTGATTTAATGAGTTCCCTGTGCATTTACATTAATCTTTGGATCTCCTATTCATCCCCACCAAGAACTGGGGTTGTGAACATGAGTTGACTTCCTTTGAAGAATCTTAGTCCACAAAATTCTGTCTATCTTTTCTCTATAAACTCTGAAATCTCTTATCCCCAAATCTAGACAATATGTCAAATAATGCCTGAATTTCTTCACTTTTTCTATCACAACTTCCAAAATGGAGGAGTTGCATGCCTACAAAGTTCTCAACAATTCTATAAAAAGATCAGGTGAAAATCATATATAGAAGTTCTTCTACCTTTTGAAGTATGAAGTAATCATCAAAGCAAAGTTAAAAATTACTATTCTATTTTTGGCAGAGTCAGAGAAATCCAGCAGAAATCAGGGTAACTGATTTCTCATATCATCTCTCTGCTCAGTTTGTGATCTGCTTGTTGAGTGCATCTATTTCCTTTCTTTCCAAATGGTCTATGTCAGGGCTTCTTAAACTTTTTTCACCTGTGACCATTTTTTGCCTCAGAAATTTTTAAGGGACCCCATCTTGAATTTGAGCCAAGGTATTTCTGGGAGCATTTATGCATATGCAATGCAAAATGCATATATTGTGTTCAGAACCAAGGCTGCAACAAAATCCATGATATGTAACAAAGGCAAGTGCTGCCAGAAACACCTCAAGTTCATTACACATTTGATTTTAAATGAATTTTTAACATTGCATTCAGAAACCTTTTGTGGTTGCCAAGTTTTTCACAATCCCCGCATTCAATAATGCGACCCCTATGGGGTGGATAACAAAATTGTGATTTATTATCAGTAAATGTTTGATTTGCATACCTCTTTAATATAGCACCTATATACCTGGAGCCAGTGTTTTGGGTGAAAAGGGGTCATGAGTGGAAAAAGTTCAAGAAGTCCTGATCTATAAACAGTGGTATCAAACTCAGATATGGGAGTCACAAAACTTTTCATAATCCCTGGAGCTGCTTATTGACTTAGGAAAACCACATATTACTATTATCTATGTTCTATTATATTTTAATGTATTTTGTTACATGTCTCCCATTTCAAACTGTTTTGACCAGTACTCGGAGTGTGTGACCCAAATGCAGTGTTTGTGACTTCTGATCTACAATGTGTTTTAATAATAAAATTTATTCCTTGTTTCTGTTCATCTTCATCTAATCATTTTCCATTGCATTCTACGTTCGTTCTCCACATATATGTTCCTAAGATATTATATGGCTATTTTATTTAACACATAATTCTACTTTGATACTTCTTTACTATTCTTTGAATAATAATTCCCTACAGAACCATAGTCTATTTAGATATCCTCTTCTATCAAGTCTGAGTGATCCCTGTGATACTAAATTTGCTTCCTTGAAGCCATAATTCATTCTCTTTGTCATTCAAGATTTTGTCTATTTGTATATTGACACCTGAGGCCAGGAGTTCATTTCTTAGATTTTTGTCCTTTATGTAGAATAATTCACCATTATTTTTTGTCCTCTTTAATGGTACTCAGTCCTGTGATTTTGTTTAAATGTAAATAATATGAAGAACTTAAAAAAGGCATTCTCTTCTTATGGTAACATATTTTCAAGCTTTAAAACAGGATGCTGCAAACATGTTAGCACAAATTCCTACCAGGATCAGGCAAATGCTTGTCACACTCTATCAAAAACACGGTGCAAATTAGAGGATTGAAAAGAAGTTAACAAGTAGGTACTTGTAGTTCACTAAATTAGTTACATGGGTATCATAGTTACTTATTTGTAAGGGGGCAAACAAGTCAAAGTGTAACAATGTCAAGGAAAACTGTTGATTCTCTGGGATGTTAGAAAGTTAACTTGTTAAATTAATTTTATAGAACAGCAACCAAGATTTTACTGGCTAATAACTTACAGTTTATTGTTTTATCCTAAAAGGAAAGTGGCAGATTGTTGAGCCTTTGCATGCCAGGAAAAGTAGTATAAACTTTATTTGGTAGTTGCTAAGGTTTTAAGCAGAGGAATTATATAAAACTATATTTATTCAAGAGGGGATAAGTGTGAAAAAATGGATTAAAAAGGGAAGAGAATGAAGACAGCACTCACTGTCAAAAGGACTTCAGAGGATTTCTTGTCTAACCTATACTTACACAAGATTCTCTTCTATGTTAATACTGAATAAGCTGTCTAACCTTTGCTTGAAGATCTCCAGTGTTGGGATTTCCATTACTACTTTCCAAACATATCAATCTTCGAAAACTAATTACTATAAAAGTTTTTTCCTTATATAAAGTCTAAAATTGCCTATTCACAACTGCTAACAAGTATTTTACTTTCTGAAGCCCAGGAAAACAAATCTAATCATTCTTCTATGTGACAACCCCTCAAAAACTTTAAAAGACAGCTATCATATACTCCCCTTATGAGATTCCCTTTGGAGTCTTCTCTCCTCCATGTTAACCATTCTGAGTTCCTTCAATGATCCCTCATACTATATATAAGATTCTTCGCCATTCTGGATGCCCCTCTCAGAATGCTTTTCCAACTGATCCAGGCTTTCCTAAAAAGTGGTGCCCAGAATTGGACATTAATAGTCTTAACAGGATAAGAATACAATGCATCTATCACTTCTCTAGTTGTAGGTATTGTACTTCTTGAGAAGAATATAAGGCCTGAGTACATTTGCTTTTGAACTTGTCTAGTCATTCTGGAAAACAATTCATAATTATGCTCCCCATTAAATTAATTCTTTATTTCCTGCCATCTTATTTACCCAAGTTATGTTTTTCCCCTTTCCTTTCCCCTTTCTCCCTTCCCCCCTCCTCAGTACTTTGCTTTTGATGACCCCCTCCCCCAAACAATCCACCACCCTTTAGATCCCCTCCCCCTGTTTTTACTCCTTTCCCCTGATTCTCCTATTTTCCCTTCTATTAGTTTATCCCTTTCTTTTCCTCCTTTCCCTCCCACTTCCCTCTAGCAACAGGCAAGTTTCTATGTGAAATCAAGTGTCTGATATACACTTTTAGAACCCAACCTGATG
>JAJPUD010032317.1:0-11992 GCA_023553655.1 Myrmecobius fasciatus | reverse complement strand
ATAAAGGCCTCATTTCTAAAATATATAGAGAATTGTCTCATATATATGACTTCAAGCCACTCTTCAATAGATAAGTGGTCAAGGGATATGAACAGACAATTTTTAGATGAGGAAATTAAAACCATCTCTAGTCATATGAAAAGTTGCTCCAAATCACTATTGATCAGAGAAATGCAAATTAAGACAACTCTGAAGTACCACTACACACCTGTCAGATTGGCTAAAATGACAGTAAAAGATAACGATGAATGTTGGAGGGGATGTGGGAGGGCTGGGACACTAATACATTGTTGGTAGAACTGAGAACGGATCCAACCATTCTGGAGAGCAACTTGGAACTATGCTCAAAAAGTTGTCAAACTGTGCATACCCTTTGACCCAGCAGTGTTTCTATTGGGCCTATATCCCAAAGAGATCTTAAAGGAGGGAAAAGGACCCACCTGTGCCAGAATGTTTGTGGCAGCCCTTTTTGTAGTGGCTAGAAACTGGAAACTGAAGGGATGGCCATCAATTGGAGAGTGGCTGAATAAATTATGGTATATGAACGTTATGGAATATTATTGTTCTGTAAGAAACGACCAGCAGGACAATTTCAGAGAGGCCTGGAGGGACTTGCATGAACTGATGCTGAGTGAAACGAGCAGAACCAGGAGATCATCATACACAGCAACAACAGTATTACATGATGATCAATTATGATGGACATGGCTCTCTGCAACAAAGAATTGTCTCAAACCAGTTCCAATTGTTCACTGAAGAAAACCATATACACCCAGAGAGAGGGATATGAAATATGGACCACAACATAACATTTTCATGGTCTCTATTGATATTTGCTTTCATTGTTTTGCCTTTCTCTAATTTTCTTTTTTTTCTTGTAGATAGGATTTTTCTTGCATAACTTGTCAAGTAATTCAACATTATTAACATGTCATGGACTTCCTGCCATTTAGGGGAGCGGTGGGGACTGGGAGTAAAATTTGTAATGGAAAGCTTTGTAAAGATCAATTCTGGAGAACTACCCATACATATGTTATGCAAATAAAAAGCTTTAATAAAAAAAATTTAAAAATAATAAAATAAAATAAATAAAAATAAAATAAAAAAGAATGAATGTTGAAAAAAAGAATTAGTACAATTTCTCTAAAAATTAAAAAAAAACTTTAAGTAATTAAAAATAACATGTATACCCTTTGTTCAAGCAAAACTGCTATTAGGTCCGTATTCTAAAGGGATAAAAAACAAAAAGGAAAAGGACCTATATGTACAAAAAACATTTCTAGAAGTTCTTTTAGTGATTGCAAAGAATTAGAAATTCAAGCAACTTCCATCAATTGAGAAATGGCTGGCTAAACATGTTGTTTTGTATGATTATGTTGGATATATGTTTATGTATATATGTATAAGTGTATGTAAGCAATTATTATATTTATACACACATATGTCTATCTATCTGTCTACCTACCTACCTACCTACCTACCTACCTACCTACCTACATATCTATCTAATGACTGAAATTTTCTGCTTCCTGCCTTGTCATTTCCTGGGTTCCTGACTCTTTGATTTCTTTATTTTAAGTGGCCAGCTTAATACCACACACTGTTCTGAATACATGGGCTTCTAGTCATGGGCCAGCCCTATTCTATCACCATTTGGGTATAACAATAATTTTGGAGATACAAATACATACATATACATATAATACACATATGTATATAATGTATGTCATGTATGTATATAACATACACATACACATATGTATATGTGCATGTATGTACACATACATACTTATACACATACATATTGCTAAGGATTAGATAACTTTTCATTTGATGATCCTTACCTCATGAATCCCTTAGAATTTTTTTTGACAAAAGACATCAAACAAATGGATGCTTTTAGTTAAAAATGTACAATCATTTTAAACATTATTTCTTAATTAGTTTGTTGTGAAAGAAAAATTAGAACAAAAGGGAAAACCTCAAGAAAGAACGAGTAAATAACAAAAGAAGGTTAAAATAGTATGCTTCAATCTGCATCCAGTCTCCATAGTTTTCTCTCTGGATACAGATTATATACACATTTCCACAATGGGTTGGTACTGCTGTTTATTCTCAACAGAAAATATATCTATGGAAAAAATCTTCTTCTATGTCCTTTAATATTTTGTCAGAACCACTTTACCACTTCAGGTTTCAATCTGTTATTCCTTATTTTTATTGCATGACTAGCCTGAATGAGAAGATCATCCACTGCAGCCTGGGCCAGCACCAATCATCCTGACTTTCCTTTTGCTATTGGATTTTGAAGACTTGGGAAGAGAGAGTGAGGATGATGATTTTCCTCAATCTGCATCACTAAAACTTACACACAAGTCATCACTCATTGTTTTGTCATTGGTCTTCTTTGAAAAAAAATGTGAATAACAGCAACAACAACAGCTGTTCCTGTATTCTAAGCATTGATTTCATGTATGAAGATGCTTTTTACCATTTCTTGAATGGTAATTATTATTAGGACTATGCTGATGCTTACTTATGACCATCATGCATTTTTCCATTGCCCTAAAGGTCAGTCCATGATTTTAATTCTTCAGACATGTCGGTATTCCATTATTCACAATCGTACAGTAACAGAACATTAACATAAAAAATGATAGGATTTTGAGACTCAGAGCATCTTAGAATAATTGAAAGAGCTGCACTAGGCTCCCAATGAGATATTTTCCTGTTGAAGGAGAAATTGTACTTGAGAAGATGAAGTTGTCAAGAGCAGCTGAATCAGAGGAAGTTATCACAGAGGAAATCTGTACTGGAGACAATGTAATTTGAAAAAGTTAGGCAAATTATCAAGATACTTCAAAGGGTGAAAAACTTCTTATTAATAGTGAAAAATTACTGATGATATTCTTATCCCAAAGAGAAAAAGAACAAGAACACAAAGGTGGTGAAGTGGATAGAGCAGCAGCCCTGAAGTCAGGAGGACCTGAGTTCAAATCTGGTCTCAGACACTTAACATTTCCTAGCTGTGTGACCCTGGGCAAGTCACTTAACCCCAATTGCCTCATCAAAAACACAAACAAAAAAAGAAAACAAAGGGATAAAGGGCTTATTCAGTCCACTCTTTGAAAGGCAAAGTACTAAGGGCATAAATAAATAAATAGGACAAAACAGTCCTTATTTCAAAGAGCTAATATTCTAATTTAAGAGACAGCATATATACATATAAATTCCTGAAGGATATACATGAAGACAATAAATACAAACTATGTAGACCATCATCTGGAAGGAAGAACACTAGCAATAGGGGGATCAGGAAAGACTAAAAGTAGACTTATTTTTTTTAAGGAATAGAGGGATACCTTGAGGTGGAGTTCAGGAGCAAGTTTATTTCAGTGGTGGAACATGATCAAGATACAGAGATAAGAAAGTGTTGTGTCATGTGTAAAGAACAAGAAAAGGCTTGTTGGTTCTTAGAGTATGAGGAAAATAAAGCATGGAGTTGGAATTACCTTTCCAAGCTAGGCTGGAATAGATTATGAAGTTTTAAAAGCTAAGTAGAAATTGTATTTTATGTTGGAACAGATAAACAGCCCTTGGTATTTATTGAATTAAGAACTTACATGTAAGATCTGCATTCAAGGAAAATAATATTGTCATCTTTGGAGAGGATAAATTGGAATCAGGATACTTGAAGCAAGGGGGGGAAAACATAGAAGGGGACTTTGCATTGTCCAGGCTAGTTGTCTAGTTATCTCTAAAATTTCTCCCTCTTTCACTCTTTTTCTTCCCCCCTCCCTCTTTTTCTGTCTCTGTCTCTCTGTCTCTCTGCCTCTCTCTCTCTGTCTGTCTCTATCTGTCTCTGTCTTTCTCTCTGTCTCTCTCTCACTATCTCTCAATAGGCACTGTAGGAGACATGTGAAGTCAAAAACTGATGTCAAAATATTTTTTTTCTTGAGGAAAATACCAATTGTTCAGGTTCTGCTATGCAGTTGGATGGGCAATTAATTAATCCTGAGAAATCTCTGTAATCTCAAATAGATATCCTTGGTTCAGTAGCTTTGTAAGCAAATGATATTGCAACATTTATTTATTTATTTTAAAGAAATATTTCTGCATATAAGGCACTTGGGGATAAACTAGCTAAAGAATTGGTTATACCAGTTGCTAAACCCATCGCTTTATATTCTACATAAATGTTATTATTTTCTCTCTGGAGCCACTGTATATAAGTATATTTTTTGTGATGGAATAGAATTTATAGCAGAAAAAAAGAACCATGACATTTGTCATTCACATTCATATTTATCATCATCTTCTAAACACTGTGATTGGCTTTTCATGCAGTGATTTAAAGTATTTAAATTTGGGATTGATGATGATGACAATTTTTAATTTTTAATTTAATTCTTTAATTCTGGCTTGCTTCTGTAATGTTTGTTAACAGAACATTTTTACCCTTAACAGTCAACAGTTATGGATTAATTTCCAATATACTTAATTAACAAACTTTAAGTGGAGCATGTAGAATATTTGTTCTTTCAAGAAGCAAAGTTCTTGGTAACAGGTGACCCTCAATCGTTTTTAGAATTGAGCCTTCAGTATAAATATGCACAAAGAATGGCACTTTGATTAAGAAGATGCCTCCTGGGCATTATAAAAAGTGTATTATATTGTTAATAAAATTTCAGACTTCTGTTTTCTTTTTTAAACTTCAAACTACCTGTCATTATCCAGAAACCAGTGGGGAATACTTTGGTGGTGACAGTCTAATAATAGCTGAAGGGTTGGCATTTATGTTAAAGTTTGCAAAAAAAATAACCTATATATTTGATTCTTGGTTCGTTAGATCACTCTTTCAGTTCCAAGAATCTAGATGGAAGCATCCCCTTTCACAGTTGTACAACACTCCAGAAAATGGTAGCTTGCACTTGAGGATTCTAATTATTCAATGATTCTCAAGAAGATGCAATTTTTCTCCTCTGTTGTATCCTTTTAGGGGTAATAGCAACTTGACTCAGTGGTCTAGTGAGTGAGAAAATATTACAAGTATGCAGAAGCAAACAATTTAAATATAGTGGAGCTATTGTCAGGATAATACAAGATTTAGCAGTTTGTACATTAAAGGATCGAAGGTCTTGGAATATGATATTCTGGAGGGCAAAGGATAGACAAAAATTCCTTACCTACCAAAACTCAGTAAAATCATTCAGGGAAAAGGTAGACATTTAATGAAATATAGATCTTTCAAGCATTCATGATAAAAGACCAGAGACAAATACAAAGTTTGGCTTTCAAATATAGGATGCAGAAAAAGCATAAGGGGGTAATTAAGGAAAAAGAAATCATAAAGGAATTAATAAGGTTATTCTGTCTGTATTCCTACATGTGAAAGTGATACTTGTAACTCATAAGAAATTCTTATGAGTTAACATCATTAGGGAAGTTAGAAATAATATATATAGACAGAGGGTACAAGTATGAATTGAATATAAATAAATATCTAAAAAATAAAATTAAGGATTTAGAGAGGAATACACTGGGGAAAAAAGGAAAGGGAAAGAGAGAATGATGTAAATTATCTATCATAAAAGAGGCAAGAAAAAGATTTTACTTTTGAAGAGAAGAGGGAGGAGATAAATGACAGTCAGTGAACCTTACTTTCATCAGAATTGGCTCAAAGAGGAAATAACATACACAGTCAGTACAGGCACAGAAATCTCTCTTACCCATCAGGAAAATAAAAGGCTAAGAGAATATTAGAAAGGGGGAGAGTGACAGAAGGGAGGATCTGTTGGGGAAGGGGATGATCCAAAGAAAAACACTGCTGAGGAGGGACAGGGTAAAGGGAAAGAGATAATTATAAACATGGTGAGGAGTTTACATTTAGTAATAGTAATTTGGAAAAGAATTTTGAGGCAAGTTTCTCTGATGAATACCTTTTTTTCTCAAATGTATAGGAGACATTTTTATTTATATTTAATTTATAAATTATTTATAATTTGAATTTCTATTTCTATTATTTAGTTATTAATATATATATATATATGTATATTTATATATAGAAATATGAGCCATTTCTCAATTGATAAATGATCAAAAGATATGAACAGTTTTGGGGTGAAATAATCAAGCTGTGTATAGCCATGTAAAAATATTCTCACTAAGGATTGGAGAATGGAAATTAAAACAGTTTTGAAGTACGACCTTATATCTTTAAGATTGGCTAATGGGCCAGAAAAGGAAAATAACAACTATTGGAGAAATGGGTGAAAATGAAATATTAATGCATTGTTGGTGGAATTGTGAATTGATTCAACCATTCTATAGAGCAATTTGAAACTATGACTACAGGGTTATGAAATCATCCACATCCTTTGACCAACAATACTACTCTTAGGCATGTATCCAAAAAGACTTTTAAAAAAATGAAAGAAAGAGGACATATACTTATAAAATATTTAAACCAGCTGTTTTCTCAGGACAAAGAATTGGAAATTGAAGGGATGCCCATCATTTGGGGAGAACTTGAATAAATTGTGGCATGTTATTATGATGGAATACTATTGCTCTATAAGAAATGATGAGCAAGATGCTCTCAGAAAAATTTGGAAAGTCTTCCATGACCTCATGCAAAGTGAAATGCATTGTGTGCAAAGAACACAATGTACAAATAATACAGTGTCATAGGATGACTACCAATGAATGACTTTGCTATTCTTAGCAATACAATGACCCAAGACTACTCTGAAGGACTTATAAAGAAAAATGCCATCCATACCCAAAGAAATAACTGATTTTATTTGAATACAGATCAAAGCATACTTTTTCAACATTCTTCTTTTATTCGTTTAATATTTTTCCCAGTTACATTCAAAACATTTCTTTTTACTTTTGTTTATAAAATTTTTGAGTTCTAGGTGTTCTCTCCCTTATCCCCACCCACAATTTAAAAAATTATATGTGAAGTTATGCAGAACATTTCCATAAAAGTGAAGTTGTGAAAGAAAAAAAAATAGATGTTCTACCCTAATGAAAATAAAAACCCTCAAGAAAAATTGTTAGAAAGAGAGAGAAAGAGAGAGAGAGAAAGAGAGAGAGAGAGAGAGAGAGAGAGAGAGAGAAATAAAGAGAGAATGCTTTAATTTGTATTTGGACACAATCAGTTACTTTTATGGGTATGGATAGGATTTTTCATCATACTTGTAGTATGATTGTACCACTAAAAACAGCAAAGTCATTTACAACTGGTCATCCCAGAACATTACTATTACTTTGTGTATAGAACATTTCACTTTACTTGGGTTCATGGAGGACTTTCCAGGTTGTTGTTGTTTTCTGAAAGCATCTTGATCATCATTTTCCATAGAAAAATAATATTCCATAAGAAAACATACCACAATTTATTGAGCTATTCCCTAATTGATGATCATCCCCTCAATTTCCAATTGTTTTTTTGCCCTGTGAAGAGAGCCGCTATGAATATTTTTTCTATATATAGGTTATTTTCCATTTTCCTCTTGAATCCCTTTTGATATTTATCCCTATTAGTAGTGTTGTTAGATTTAAGGATATGAATAAATTTATAGTCCTTTGTGCACGGATCATATCTTTTGATCATTTATCAAGTGTGATATGGCTCTTATGTATGTACATATGTATATAGGTATGTATTTACTTATTCTATAAATTTGATTCAGTTTCCTCTTTGTCTGAGAAATGAAGCCTTATCAAGAAAAACTTGAAGCATATTTTTAAAAACTTTATTTTTCTTCAAGTTTTTTTTTGGGGGGAGAAGTAGACCTATGTTTTCTTTCTCAGCATGACTTTTATAGAAATATTTTACTTAACTTCACATATGCCTTCTCAATAGATATGGGGTATAAAGAGCAGAAGGGAGAAAATCTGAAATTTACAATTTTAAAAATAAATGTTAAACATTGCTTTACATGTAACTGGGAAAAATAAAATATTAAATCAAATTTTTAAAAAAGTTAAATGGAATATTTTCTATTTGTCTCTGAAGGTGAAGGGAACCACTGGAGTTTATTAAGTAGTGAACATGTCACTATATTTTCAGACTGCTTTTGGAAGATTGCTTGTCCAGCTGAGAGAAGGATGGATTAAATTAAGGAGAGACTTGAGGCAGTGAAAATAGCTGAAAGGCTATTTCTATAGTTCAGGTGTGAAATGATTAGGGTCAGCACAGATTGTAACTATGTGAGTGGATGGAAGGATAGGTATAATAGAAATATCGTGAAGATAGAAATGGCAAGATTTGACATTTGATTGAGTGTATGAGTGTAAGTGAGGAAGTGAAGGTGAAGCAAAGGTTTGTGAGCCTAGATAGGTGGAAGAAAGATGGTATACTTGAAAAAAAATAGGGAAATTCAGAAGATGAGAAGTTTTTTTGAGGAAAGGTAATAGCTTGTGTTTTGGACATATTTGCTGGACATCCATTTTTGAGATATATAGCAAGAAGTTGGAGATGCAAGACCAGAAGTCACAAGATTCCATGATACATGATCAGATAATTAAGGAAGATACAATAGAAAAACAAGTGAGGAGGACACAGGACAGAGCCTTGGAAAACACCAATTTTATAGGGCATAATCTGGAAAGATTATAGGCTTTAGATAATAAACTCCTCCAGGTAGATCCAAGTGCTTAAGTAGTGCTTAAAGCAGAATTTGCATATGTTTATATAGTAGAATATAAACCCTTGAGGGTGTGGATTTTTTATTTCCCTTTGAATTACTTGACAACAATGACTTACATACAACTAGTGCTTATTAAATGCATATGGCTTTTTTGAAATGGTAAACAATTAGAAAAATAAATGTATGACTGCTACTGAAAAAGCAGAAATGGGAACAAACTAGGTTTGCTGAGAAATCCTATAAGGAAATAGCAGAAGCCCTATAATTCTGTTTACTGTTGATTTAAAAAATGCATCATCCTAAAATATGTCACTCTCATAATAGGTAGTTGAATTGTTTTATGCATAAATTGTGTCTCTGGATATAATGTACATATTGTTATACTCCTAACTAAAGTTCATGCTCTGTTGACTTCTCCATCTGGATACATATGCAAATTATTTTAAATATGCAGACATAAATTTTTTAAATTCAAATCCAATTTATTGGTATTAGCATGTGCTTTCACCCTCCAATATGCTATGAGACAATTTATGTCAGATACTTTATTAAAACAGAATTGGCTATAGATTTCAAACCACAAATTGCTCTGCAAAGTAATAAATTCTCCTATATTGCCTCTTCCTTTTTCTTTGTTAATTTCTCTAAATGGTTTGAATGAAGCCAAAGAATAACAGTGGGCAGCTTTATTTGTTTGAGATAATTACAAATATGACAGTTTTCTGTGTTGTTCTTACTTATTGATGCCCATTGGATTTTATTGTTTTATTTTCCCCAATCTTGGCTCATGTCATTTATCCCAAGCAGCTGCAAATAGAAAGCACATTGCTCCTTTTCCTTCTTCATGACAGAGAAATACTGGAAGGCCTGACATTAGTGTCTTTATTTTGACAGTTTCTTGAGGGGATTATATAGGTTGTTTGACTTGTGAATGATACATGGGGTTAGAAAAAATCATCCAGGCAACCTAGGATTCCATCAATAACACGGGTATCCAGGGATATTTAAAGGAGAAGACTATGGAGCTCTATACATGACATAAGGTTTTGAAGTTTAGAGATGTACACTGATCACTACTCAGGTACCTTATAAAATCAACAAGGACTCAAATGACTCTGTGATCTTAAGTATGACATTTCCTTCCATTGGTGTAACTTACAAAACATGCTTTGCCATCCTATGCAAATCTTATTCATATCTTCTCATTCTTTTAATGTAGAGTTCTCACTCTATGTGAGTAGTGTCTATTTATTTTCTGCAGTACAATTCTAAGATATTATCTTTTAATGTCATCTTTTATTCCTATTCATCTGTAAAGTCCCTCATAAGTTATGTATTACAGTCTGAATAGCAACAATGACCACAAACATTTCTATATCTCTTTAAGGTTTCCAAAGCATCTTTGTATTGACTAATTTTATCCTCATAACAGCTCTATTCTCTAGATGGCATTATAAACTCCTTTCCTCCAGATAATGAAACAGAAAAAGAAAGATTAAATGTCTTGTTCAGAATGACAGTAAATAGCTAGCAAAAACTAATAGCTAGGGTTTTTTGAATGTTTTAATGGTTTGCTAAGTTATTTTTAAGTATTATTTTATTTTATTCTCATAACAACCCTAAGAGGTAGGTAGTATTGCTATCCCTACTTTGCACAGAAGGAAATGGAGGAAGACAGTAATTAAATGACTTGTTCAGGCTGAACAGTTAGTACATGTCTGAGGATAACCTTGAATTGAGGCTTTCCTGACTCCAGGTCTAACACCAACTGCCTTCTAACCACATAACTTTCTGTTGCATTCTTTGAGATATTTTTGTTCAATTATTTGGAAAATATTGTGTTTCATGATTCATGCCCATAGGCCAACACTAATAAACTGTTGATAAAAAATCAAGTAAAAAAACAAACAAACAAACAAAAAAAAAACCAAAAAAACAACAAAAAACCTCCAAATTTTTTTCTCTTCCTTCCCTCCATCCTCTCCCCAGGGTGGAAAGCAATCGAATATATCTTAAACATGTGCAATTCTTCTATACACATTTTTACAAATATCATGCTGCACAATATATATATATATATATATATATATATATATATATATATCAAATAGGAAAAAATGAGCAAGAAAAGCAAATGTAAACAAACAACAAAAAGAGTGAAAATTCTATGTTGTGATCCACATTTAGTTTCCAAATTCCTTTCTCTGAGTGTAGATGGTGCTCTTCATCATAAGTGCATTGGAACTGGCCTAAATCACCTCATTGTTGAAGAGAGCCACTTTCATCAGAATTGATCATCATATAATCTTGCTGTTGCCAGGAACAATTAACTCCTGGTTCTGCTCATTTCACTCAGCGTTAGTTTATGTTAAGTCTCTCCAGGCCTCTCTGAAATCATTCTGCTGATTGTTTCTTATAGAACAATAATATTCCAAGACATTCATATACCAAAACTTATAAAGTCATTCTTCAACTGATGGGCAACCTCTCACTTTCCAGTTTCTTGCCACTATAAAAAGTGGATCCCTTGCCTTTCTTTATGATCGCTTTGGGATATAAGCTCAGCATCAAAGGGTAAGCACATTTTCATAGCCCTTTAGGTATAGTTCCAAATTGCTTTCCAAAATGTTTAAATCAGTTCACAACTCCACCAACAATGTATTAGTGTCCCATTTTCCCCACATTCTTCCCCCCCCAATATTAATCATTATCTTTTCCTGTTATCTTAGCCAAATTGAGAGGTATGTAGTCGTACCTCACAGTTGTCTTAATTTACATTTCTCTGATTAATAGTGATTTAGAGTACCTTTTCATATAACTAGAAATGTTTTTAATTTCTTCATGTGAAAATTGTTTATTCATATACTTTAATCATTTTTCAATTGGACAATGACTTGAATTTGTATAAATTTGAGTTGATTCTCATATGTCCAAAGTTCTCTATTAAGCATACATGTCTCTGGCTTATGAATTACTTGGTGTTTCTGATTTAACATTTTGTTGAATAAGGATATATTAAGGTTAACACTGTAAATATCTCATGCTGTTAGAATGATCAAAAATATAATTACATTGATAAAAGTGGCACTAAAAGAGTTTTATTGAAAGGGTTTGGTCACCTCTAAAAACGACCTTTGAAAATTAGAGAAATATATTACCCAATGATCTTAGTTGTATCAAGAAGTACCCAAATGGATTGTCTACTAATTTAACTGGTGAGCAATCACCATACTTTCTATTTTATAAAACTTGTTTTTCTTCCTTTCTTTCTTCTTCTTCTTTTTTTTTCTTTCTTTCTTTCTTTCTTTCTTTCTTTCTTTCTTTCTTTCTTT
>JAJPUD010032316.1:0-11992 GCA_023553655.1 Myrmecobius fasciatus | reverse complement strand
CCCCTCCAACATTCATCATTAACTTTTCCTGTCATTTTAGCCAATCTGACAGGTGTGAAGTGGTACCTCAGGGTTGTCTTGATTTGCATTTCTCTGATCAATAGTGATTTGGAGCACCTTTTCATATGACTATAAATAGTTTTAATTTCATCATCTCAAAATTGTCTGTTCATATCCTTTGACCATTTATTGATTGGAGAATGGCTTGAATTTTTATAAATATGAGACAATTCTCTATATATTTTAGAGATGAGACCTTTATCAGAACCCTTAAATGTAAAGATGATTTCCCAATTTATTGCTTCCCTCCTAATCTTGTCTGCATTGATTTTGTTTGTACAAAAACTTTTTAACTTAATATAGTAAAAGTTATCTATCTGGTTTTCAATTAAGAGTTCCAATTCTTCTTTGTCCATGAGTTTTTCTTAGCAAAGATACTGGAGTATTATTTCATTTCCTTCTTCACTGGATTAAAGCAAAGAAAGTTTAAGTGACTAGTCAGGATCACATAACTATTAAATGTCTGAAGCAAGATTTGAACTAAAGTCTTCCGGACTCCAAGCCCAGAAGTCTGTCCAATGAATGATGTAGCTGCTTTCAATAAATAGTTTAACCAATTTAACTTTAAAACACATGAGCTCATAGCAATGTCATGTTCATATTTGATATGTTTAATATTGTGTGCTTTATCTGTGTCACCACTGATGTCTATCACCAAAGAAAACTTCTAGAAGATTGTGATCAGGAGGTTTGAGTAACCACTATGTGTGCCTGGCCTTTTAATAAATACCATTTGGAGAATTAGAAATACAGCTTTATATACATAATTTATACTTAATAGGAATACCTATATTTTAATTTTCCTACCTTATAGAAATTTTGACTTATAGAAAATGTTAATGATCTGGCATTCCTATATTCATGACTCCACCCAGTGCAGGAATGTTTTATTTGGAAATAAAGCTATAAACTTGGATGGAGTTTAGGATCCCATTCTACTGACTTAATAGTTTCTGATAGTTATATGAATATTAAGAGTAACACACTAGAAAAGTGCTCCACATTGAACATCTATTCTATCTGAAACATATGTACATACCTGGATTGGAAGGAATATAATTTTGTCACTATTTCTGTACACTACCTCAAAGAAGCGTGACATCATTTTTCTAAAGGATGGCATCTGCTTCATATGCCATTTCAGAAAATATAATTGGATTCCAAGGAACAAGAAAACAGATATTGGAAAAAAGAACAAGTGGATGAAGGGTAAGGAATGAGAAATGGAAACAGTCATTTCAGGTGTAAAATGGACAAAGGAATTAAAAGGGTATACATACTGAAGTTTTCTTACTTCATCTGTTTTTGTTATTATACATATGTCTGGTGATGTGCCAATAATATCTTTGGTAAACATCTCTATTCCAAGTGTTGGGTTGTGACATGATTAGCTGGTAGATTGTTAATGAAATTCGTTCACAGTTTAGATCTATGTTTCCTTGCACCATGAAGTAAGTTTAAATGTGTTTGTTGACTAGGTATACATCACTAGTTTCAAATTCTTGGAGAATACATATATTTAACATCATTATGTTAGGGTAGAGAACCATATTTCAATATTGCTATCATGTCAAATTATTATTTTATTACAACTGAGAACTTAATGATGTTTCTGGAAGATGTGCATTTTGATAAATCTGCCAAGAGACAATGGTTCTACTATTTGAACAAACATTAAAGGGAAACTGAGCCTATTGATTCCAAAGTTCGATAGTTCTGTGCTCACTCTGACAGATTCAAATATAAAATGAAAATAGATACAAATGTAAACCTGAAATATTCAGTCTCTATTCTTTTTAGTAGTATACAGACTTAACAGTAACAGAATTTTATCTTGAAACTATACTCACATGATTTCCTGACAAGTTTCATGCAATATGAGTAAACTCAAATAGACTAGGAAATATGCTAAAATACTGCTGACAATTCACTATCTGATATTATTAATTTAGTACCTAGAGATTTTTAATGATATTTTCACTATGATAAGATCCCAATATCTTCATCATTAAAGATATATAGTGTATCTACTGGAAAACTGACATCCTTTAATCTCTATGTTACTTTTCTATGAGAAATACACTCCAAATTTTGGGAATAAATTGAGACATATATGTATTAAATAAATGATCACAATATTGTTAATACAATATGAGAATCACTTTTTTTAGCTTTACCATGTTTTATTTTCTCAAAGTTTGATATTTTCCATGAGTTAAATTTTGTATAAGAAATCATAAAAAAGGATGATATGGTATCTACCTTGAAGAAAGATACAATGTGGTAAGAAAAACCAAAGGATATATTTTTCATTAAAATGTGGTTTTTATTCATTCACATTTGCAACATTTTTTTCATATACATCAGCCTATTCTTGGAGATCTATGCTCAATATCTACAATGTAACAAAAATAAAATGGAATTTCAAAATATATCTACAAATGATGCTTATTTTATGTGCCAAAGTAAATTTTATATTTTTAATTTTTAGATAAAAGTTATTAAAGCTTTAACATTCTTCTCAATTTAAAGAAAAATAGTTTCATGAACTCATATTTCTCTTCAATAGAAAATTTACATTTTCCAATAGTTTAGGTAGCACAATGAAAAATATATTTTGGGATGTACATTTTTTAAAATTTTTACATTTGCAGAAAAACTATAATTATTATTTTCTAAAACTTGAAATAAATAGAACTATACAGCCTTTACATTGGACATATTCTGAAAGAAGAGAAAAAGAAAAGATGACTGACAACTTTGGATCAATGTGATGATTGTATCAATTTCAGATTCTCTGCTAACAATAGGCATCTGATTGGATACCACTGACTTTATTGGGAAGTGGATGGGATATAATATACCTTGCAGTGCATTAGTTGTTTGCGTTGATTGGATGAAAGACAAATTTCACATGGAGGACAGTTTGAATCCCATCACTGTTGCAATTACATTGAACACCAGAGGAAAGTACCCTGTTGCTGCTGCTACATGCTGCAAATTAGTATGATTTTTCTCTTTCCACTGTCTTCCTACATTCCATATCCTAATCCTTCTTCCAATAAGTGAAAATTTCTGTGAGCATTTACAAATATTAGTAAGTTAAGTAATCTCATCTATGCACCAGTCACCCTTTTAAGGAGAACTTTCATCTCTGTCCTCCCTCACTTATTCTGCTCTCAGGTTAGTAGTCAATATAAATAGGTAGATTAGATGAATTGCACAGAAACAAAAGTTCATCACTGTTTTATGACTTTTTTCCCTTCATATATAAAATAATGACATGATGAGAAATATGACTATAAAGCAAATAGTAATTTTGTCTTTGGAATTAGAATTAGAACTACTGAAATAGTTGCACAGTTTAAGAATGTGATTTTTTCCCCTGTTTTATTTATGTCATCCCTGAGTTATATGTCCCATGGAAAAGTACTTCAACAAAAATAAATATATAATAATTTGGATTAATATATCAATGCAGGATGGTACATTCTAATTAAAGATGTTGATGTGTAGGCATATATTTCTATCTAGTAATTTAATATATGTCAGAAGTTTTATTCATGAATTTTGTAGCTTCTATGATCTACTTATTAGTTTTGATTACAAGGATTAAAAAAAACATGGAGGAATAATTTCATTCAAACAGATTTTCAGGGAACCAGTCTTCCTTCTTCCCTCCTTCCTTCCATCATTCATTCCTTCTATCTTTACTCTCTCTCCCTCACTCTTTCCTTTCTTTCTTTCTTACTTTCTTCCTATCTTCCTTCCTTTCTCCCTCCCTTGTTTCCTTCTTTCTTATATCCTTTCTTCCTGTCTTCCTTTTTCTTTCTCTTTTTCATACTCTTTATTAATTCTTTCTTTCTTTCTTTTTTTTATCATGCTCTGTTAGGCTTCACAAAATGATAAAATTTGTTGAAAATCATAAATCCCAATGCTCCATGCAGTTATGACTTGCAACCAAAGATGATTGGAGGGAAAATAAAGTTATAATTAACCACAGCTATTCATGCTTCACATTTCCAAACAACATTTCTAGATCATTATATTTGGGTTTCTTTCTCTTTCCCTAACTCAGGTTAATTGAAGATGTCCATGTTTTATCATCTGGGTAAACTGAGGTAGCTGTTGTATGTTATGAGACTTCACTTTGTGGCTCATAGCATAACCAGCCTCCTAGTAGTATCTGTGATTGACCATTGGTTTGATTATTATTTGCTTGGTGTTTTCAATAGTCAAGATCAAAGTAAAATCATAACCATTTTCTTTGCTTATGTATCGTGATTAACTTGGTACCAGGTTTTGTCTTCAAAGGACAGGGAAGTATTCTGTACTTTAATGGTTACATTAAAATATAGAATGGGACCATCATATGTTATGGGCTTAGCCTTTCCTTGCACTGGCTATAAAAATAGACACTGCTCTTAAATATCTCACTAATGTCCATTTTCCTGAGGGTGGAGCTGACCTCAGGCAGTTTATTACTAGGCTTAGTTAAGACTAATTAACTTTGACTTTGTTGTTAGAATATCCCAATCTAGGGTTTCATCTTAAATAAATTGAAGAAATATTGGGTTCAGCTCAAGCAGCAGAACAATGTGTGTTTATTAGTTCCCCATAGAAGGATTTCCTTATTTCTTCCTATTTTGGGACTTGTATGCCTAATACTCCTTTTCCCCCTATGGAATGTGCATCTGTGCTATCATGTTGTGACAATTTAATACATATTACCCTGAAAATATGCTGGTGCAATTAGTCTATCCATTTTGACAGCTTACTCCTTTTGCAAACAAGAAGCACAATTTAATTTGGAAATATAAGAAATATCTTTTTCCTCTGAATAATTATAGTTTAATGTTGTTTTAAAAAATGAAAACATGCTTAACAGGAAATAACTGCTATCACTAATTTTTAACCGTATCATAAATTTTTACTTATTCTTTGAATCCTTGGGATAATTGTTACACTTAGTTTTAGCAGCCTTTAGCTGAGCTATTTTCCCTTTGAAATCAGCATCATATGAATTCAGAGTGGACATATGGGTACTTTTATCTTACAATTATTTTAGAATTATCAAAGTGGTTTCCTCATAGTAACTGTATTTTTGCAGAGATAATTTGCATTAGACAATAACTTTTGGAGTAAACAAGCATCTTTAATAGAAAAATACCATAGGTTGAATTTGTGTAATAGCAATGAAAGTGGTTTTAATGTAATGCTTTCCTTCACTGTTTCAATTAAATCAATGCCTTGGACATTATTTTAACTTAAATAAAAGTAAATAATTCATTCCTTGAGAAATAATGGCAAAGAAGTAATCATTGTTCTTTCTTAAAAAGCCTTAAAATGATCTGCATATTTATCAATTATTAACATAATGGAGAAAAAATATTATGTAAAGCACTTTCTTCGTGGCACTCTTCTTATTTAATTTATGCACAAGTAACACATTTTCAGAAGATAAATTACAGATATAAATCTCTGTATGTACATATGTCTATGTATGCACACTTGTATATAAATGCATATGTATACATATGTATATAAAATATATGTGCATTGCTAGTTATGGGCACATATTGTATACATGCACATATATACATTATATATGTACACTATATATGTATATATGCACTTATGTTTAGTTTGTACTGTGTGGGAGGTACTATGTATTGCATATGTATAGACACATAAATATACATATATGCATACATACTCAATGCATAGCAAATACTCCATGGTGCAACGAAAACTTAAAAATATGAGGATATATATGTACACATATATACACACTTATGTAAATGGACATCAATGAATATATACACACACCTATGTATACATTTATACCCATACTTACAAACATACAGATATATTCTTAGGCTTTGAGACCACTATGAAAGAGTTGATATATTTATGTGTGTATATATGTGTGTGTGTGTTTGTATGTATGTATGTATTTAAATATACATGTTTATTTACATAGATATATAATATTTTTATACAAAATACATCAATTTTTCCATAATAGTATCAAAACTTTAAAAAAATAGAAATAATTCCTCAATTCCAAGCTGTTTATACAGGCAGGAATTAGGTGATCCATATTTTCTTTAATCCAAATACTGGGAGAGGTATATAACACAGGGCAAACATTATGAGATAAAGTCAATGGTGACTGTACATATTTTTCTATGTCATCAGAATTGGCCAGCAGATCTGTATATAAATGGCATTCCAATTCTGACTTATTTTCATTCAAATTGTTGAAGGATATGTTTTGCTTCACTGCCTAAAATCACCCTTAAAAAACTTTTAAAATGTTAACAGATTAATTTTTCTCAGTTTAATAAAATTGATCATAACCTGTCAGAGTTAGCAGAGGTCCACTCCTAAGTTAGGAATTGCCCCTTTTCTTGGCCTACCCAGGACATCATTATTTTTTCTCCAAAGAATGGAGATACAAATACAAAACTGAGTCATTCCTTACCCTCAAGGAGATTATTATCTAGTACAATATCTCATGGCCCACTAGAGCATGTAATCTTCTTAAGAACAAAAATCTTGTACTCACAGTGCTTGAAATAGAGTTTTGCACTTATTTTATACGTTATGTATGTTTATAGAAATGGCTTGAATGGACATAATTATATGGATATTTCAAATATTCCAATATACTATGAAAACAAGTTTGCTTTGTTTGTTAAATTATCCAGACTGAATAAATTTGTTGAATTAAATGAATATACTCTGATTTCCATTTCACTACAAGTGTGTAAACATAGCCTGTTAACCTATTGATTAGCTCCCTATGCAGAAGCACATGCATGCATTATATGCATCCCAGTCTCTTTTTATTACATAGGGTTATTGTTAAGGCTGGTGATAGTTAATGTTATGCCACAGCAATTAGTGCCCCAAGAATGCATTAAAAGCTAAACTCCAAACAAACAAACATGAATAAATCAACAGGGTATCCTGGTTTTGAGCTATATCTAATGCAGAAATTTGTTTTACTTGATTATCCAAATATAATATAGCAGTTTCCAAAATACCCCAACTGCCACTGGGGAGGGTGGGGGGTGTAGAAAATAAAACCTTGCTAATTTTTTAAAAAGGTAAAAATTTTAAAATTCATTTAAAAATATCTTAAAAGGAAAATTATTTAGTAGATACATTTCTAGGCAAATATCACCAAGGACCTTGTAAAGAGATATATCATTTGATGGGTCAAAATTATCAAACTGATTAAAATTAGTCCATATTTAAGGACTGTGCATTTAAGGACCCTGATCAATATAAGTGAAATACTTAAGGGTACTTACTACACAGTGATCATTAATGAATATGTTTTGGGCTCATATAATTACACTCTTTGTGTATAGTTCATCCCCTAGACTCATTATCTGCCCCTGACTTGTCTCCTTTCTATGAGCCTGCAGGTAATATTTTCCTATTGCATAAATTTTGACATCCCAATGGCCTGTTAAACAAGCTTGGGCAGCTATATGAAGTACTCATAAAGTCTATTTATTTCTTTCATTTAAATTGTGTGATATCTATACTGTCCTGGTAAGGAAAACTTTATTAGACAAGTCATGTCAGTATCACCAATTCGTGAATGATGCTTTTCTCTAGGAAAGTATTTTAAAAACTAAACCTTCTGAAACTTTTGAATTTAAGCACAATGGTCCTATTGTTTTAGCAGGACCCTTCTAATTGTTCTATATGAATGAAAACAAGCCATGATAATACAGAGATAAAGTTACCATTGACTACAGAGAAATGTCAAATGTGTTCATTGGAAGATTCCTAATAAGGAAAAGCTGGGTAGATCATGGACTAAAGTAACATACCATGACAATATTAATTTTTCTTTGAGTTGCACTGACTTTCCAAAATAGAAAACAAGCTTTACTGTGTCGATATTAAATATTATTTGGAACCAAATTAGCCTACAATTGAATACAAAAAATGTTATGCTTGGGTAGAATAAAGAATTCTTATATAGCTATCATCATACAACATTTTCTATAAAAGACTGCTGCTTAGGCCAAAAAAAGATCTTTATACCTTGGCCAATTATCTATAGAAGGAAATATCAAGTGGTAGTCCAGCTACTGGAAAGACAGGGAGATCTGTAAATATGCCATAATGCATAAGCAGTTGGAGAAAATTCAACATTTCAGAAGTATGTTCTTTTCAGGGGATGGCAATAGATAAAAGAGAAGAAACTGGTAGGTTGAGTTATTAGTGGGATGAAAACCAATACTTTACTTTTCCAAATATCTATTTATTAAGATATTTCACATGGATAGCAATGTATAATATTATTCTTATTTTTTTTTATACTTTTAACCTTCCTGGTGGCTGTTTTTTGTGTGTGCCTGAGTGAATGTGTATTTTCTTGTGTATGTGTGTGTGTATGAATGTGTATGTGTGTCACACACACATAAATATAATGAATTCTTATTCAAGACCTTTAAAAAAAGGAATTGCTTGTCTACCATGAGTTCAATGAATCTTTTATTTAATTTATAATTTAATGAAACTAATTTTTAGGTAGATGAGAATGATCAAGTATATTCTCAGACTTTACAAGGTTATTCAGTGATCTCTGTGAAATTATATAAATCACAAAGGAATAATGATTTATTATGTAGCTTATAACAAAGCATATTTAAAGGAAAAATAATAATTTCTGATAATTCTTTTGGGAAAAGCACCCTACAAAGATGGTGTATTGTTTTTATTGCACAAATACTTACTACACGTTATGCCATATCAAAATAACTATTCATCTCTATCTTAACATTGAGAGGTGTGATGATGCTTATTTTATCCTATGGCAATAAGCACATTTCTGATACATAATAAATCTTTAGTAAAATATTTACCTTTGATCTTTGTTGGAGTAATGTTATGCTTAATGATTTTATTTAAAGAAACAATATTTGCACAATGTTAATTGTTATGAAATTTTACTTTGTATGAACCCAAAATTTTAATTTCTGTAACTTTCACAAATTTCCCATAGTTCTGGGTCAAGCAGAATCAATTTAATTGTTCCTGATTGTGGTGAATATTACAGTAAGAATGCAATCAAATAAATGATGGCATTTTTCCTGGATTAAGTAATCTGCTCCCCAGTAGTCCCACTGTCTATCCTCAGAAAATTTAATACCAAAATATCCTTCCCCTTGCCTATATTTTCTGTTATGTGTTATTTACCTAATTTTATATATTAGAATTTGAGTACCTAGAAAAACCAAACTGAGTGTTTTGACTGTGTATTTTCATCCATAATTCAAATAAAATAAAATGAAAACTTTTAGTAAACTTGCACTTTTTTATAAATATAATTATATGCATTTAAACACATTTGCACAGATAGGTGAGAATACAGCAAATTATGAGAGATAAATAATTAAAGTTTCTGATCAGGGGTTTTCCAATGAAGAAATCAAAACAATTTATATTCATATAAAATTGTACTAAATAATTATTGATTTTAAAAATGCAGATTAAAACAGCCTTGAGATCATTTTATAACTACCAGATTGATGAAAATGATAGAAGAGGAAAGTGATAAATGTTGGAGAGGTATATGGAAAAACTGGGACACCGATTCATTCTTGGTGGAATGTAAACTGGCCTGTCCATTTTGGAGAGCAGTCTAGTAATATACCCAAAGAGTTCTTAAATTACCTATACCATTTGACCTGCTCAATATCACAACTTAGTCTATTTCTAAAAAATGTTTAGGAAAAAAAAGAAAAATAACCTATATATTCTAAAATGTTTATAGCAATTCTCTGTTGTTTCAAAGACTTGGAAATTACAGGGATATCCATCAATTGGGGAATGACTGAAAAAGTGATGATATATGATTTGATGGATTATTACTATGCTGATGAGGTCAATGACTTTAGGAATACATGGAAAGTCTTGCATGAAATCATGAATAGTGAAATGAGCAGCGCTAGAGAGCATTGTATAAAGTAACAAAAATATAGTTTTACAAAGACTTAGAATGAATAAATTATTTTGTCTACAATAAATACTCCAAAATTCAGATAAATTGTTTTATTCTATTATTTAGCACTACTATATAAGGTCATGCATGATTCCTTGTTAGATAAATCTAAAGAGTTAGTTTGTTCATTGATTCTCTGATTATCAACATAAAGAAGGGAGGACATATAATAGAGACATAAATACATGCTAAATGGGATCTTATGCCAAGCTCTTAATAGATTCATTTTCTTCTTCAACAATCTAATATTTTGTGGAGCCAAGATGGCAGAAAAGACACACATTTTTTTCCTGACCTCTTCCCATAACCCTCAGACTAATTAGCAAATCCAGCCTCTAACTTAGTTCTGGACTGGCAGAACCCACAAATATTGGGTGTGTAACAAATTACCAGCGTAAGATAATATCAAAGATCTCCAGAAATCAGGCCTGGAGGAAAGCAGGCCAAGTGCAAGCATATTGAGCACAGACTCTCAGTGCAGGAAATATTGTACTGGAAAAAGGGGAAATTGAGGGAAATTACATCTCACAAAAAGGCAAAGAAAACCTATTATACTTGAGTGAAAGAAGGGAGGGGAATGAACACTGTACGAATCTCATTCTCATCCAATTTGGCTCAAAGAGAGAATATTAGACATATGCGGTTTCACAGAGAAACTTCAGTCACCTTAAAGGAAAGTGGGAGGGGAAAGGAGAAAAGGGAAGGGGTAGGCTAATAGAAGGGAAAACACAAATAGTAGGAAAAAAGTATAAGAAAGGGAAAGGGCTGTAAAGGCGGAGGGCTGCTTGAGGCAAGTGATGCTCATAAGTAAAATACTGGGGAGGAGGGAAAGGGGAAAAGGAAAGAGAAAAGTATAATTTCGGGTAAATAAGATGGCAGGAAATACAGAATAAGTAGTTTTAACCATAAATGGGAATGGGGTGAACTCTCCTATAAAGCAGGAGTGCATAGCAGACTGGATAAAAAGCCAAAGCCCTACAATATGGTGTTTACAAGAAACAAAATGAAAGCAGTGATACATACAGAGTAAAGGTAAAAGACTGAAGCAGAATCTGTTATGCTTCAGGTGAAGTAAGAAAAGCAGGAGTAGCCATTCTCATCTCAGATGAAGCAAAAGCAAAAATTGATCTGATTAAAAGAGATAAGAAAGGAAATTGTATCTTGCTAAAGGGTACCATAGATGATGAAGCACTATCAATACTAATTTTTAGGTAGATGAGAATGATCAAGTATATTCTCAGACTTTACAAGGTTATTCAGTGACCTCTGTGAAATTATATAAATATAGTAAAACTATACTAGTAAGGGCTTTCAACCTTGCTCTCTCAGAACTAGATAAATGAAACCACAAAATAAATAAGAAAGAAGTTAAGGAGATAAATAGAATACTAGAAAAGTTAGATATGATAGATCTTAGGAGAAAATTGAATGGAGACAGAAAAGAGTACACTTTCTTCTGGACAGTTCATGGATTTAACCATATATTGAGACATATAGACCTAAAAATCAAATGCAGAAAGGCAGAAATAGCAAATACATTTTTTTCAGACTACAATGCAATAGAAATTACATCCAATAAAAGGTCATGGGAAAATAGTAATTGGAAACTAAATAATCTCATCCTAAAGAATGAATGGGTGAAACAGCAAATAAAAGGCACAATTAATAATTTCATCCAAGAAAACAGCAATAATGAAACAACATACCAACATTTGTGGGATGCAGCCAAAGCAGTAATAAGGGGAAATTTTATATCTCTAGATGCTTTTTTGTATAAAATAGAGAAAGAAAAGGTCAATGAATTGTATCTGCAACTAAAAGAGCTAGAAAAAGAACAAATCAAAACCCCCAATCAAATACCAAACTTGAAATTCTATATGTAAATTATTCTATACACAT
>JAJPUD010032314.1:0-11993 GCA_023553655.1 Myrmecobius fasciatus | reverse complement strand
GAAGGAAGGAAGGAAGGAAGGAAGGAAGGAAGGAAGGAAGGAAGGAAAGAAGGAAGGAAGGAAGGAGAAGAAGAAAAGAAGGGGGAAGGGAAGGAGGGATTGATGGAAAAAAGAGGGAGGAATTGAAGGAGAGAAGGTAGGAAGGGAGAGAAAGATAGAGAAAGAGAGGGAAGGAACAAGAAAGAGAGGGAGGAAGGGAAGAATGAATTACTTGATTACTATGTATTTTTCAGGCACTATTCTGGGCAATAGCAATACAAAGACAAAAATCCTTGCCTTAAATAAATTCACATTCTAATGTGAAAATTACATTTTCAAACTTCTACCTAGAATTGCCTATTAATTATTACATACTTTTTCTCATTTTATTCTCAACGCTACTACCCATTTTTTCTCACTGACTAGTAAAAACAAATAAAGGAGAAATTTTGATACTAGTACTTCTCATTTAAAGTTGTAACTCCATTGTGATTCATTTCACCTCCTCATTCATCCCTTAAGTGCTCACTCTCTGTATTGCACACTAGAAAGACAAATGTAAAATAAAATAGAAATAGTACATCCATCTAATAAGTTGGTATAAGGTTCAGAAAGATACAAAGTAATCTTGGAATATTATATTTCAAAGAGCAAAAGAGCTAGGGTACAAAAATGGGTTGTGAAAACTAATACAGAGGAAGCATGTTGGGGTGAAAGGCTGGTAAAATTAGAACCTTCTTGTCATCTGGGTTGAACAGGAAACAATGTGTACATCTGGAAGAGTATAGACATCTTTTGAATATGTAGAGAGGTGAGAAAACTGGGGTCAGTTAGGGAAGAACTTTTAGAAAGATATGGGAATTGGAATATGGGAAGGTATGGGGAAAAGATGGGAGGGACTTTTGGAGGGATGAGTAAAGTATGGGGTGGGAAAATGGAAGTAGATAAAATAACAAGGATAGGAATTAAAAAGAAGCTGAAAAAGAAAATAGTGAATAAAAATGAGATGGAGAGAAATTCACAAATAGTAATCATAACTTTGAATATGAATGGGATGTTTTTAACAGCTCTCTTTGTGTTGGCAAAAAAAAACCTGGAAATTTTAAAGTTTCCTATCAATTGAAGATTGACTGAACTAGTTGTGGTATATGATTGTGATGGGCTATCAGAAACGATGAGCTCAATGGAAAAACAAAAACAAAAACAAAAAACAAACAAAAAAATTTGTGCAAAATAATTTAAAAGTGAAGTGAGCATATGCAAGAGAATACTGTATATAGTTAGTAGCATTTTCCTTACCATCTTTTGTCCACAGGCCTAGTATATTTTCTTGATACTGGAAACACATATGTATGTGCATGCACACATGACTGGGAATGGATATGTGGATGATCAAAACAGTGGTTAGTTGTATGGTGGATAAGGATGAATACTTTGTAATCTTTCCTAATATGTACATGAAAATACACCTCAAGAATGAAAAATAATTGGGAGAGTGAAGTCTGTATTAACAAATAACATATAAATTTTGCATTCTTTAATCAAACTGAATAATAATATAGTGTGATTACTCCAGAAAAGTAGTATTCCAACACAGGTCTGTGATCTCATTCATATGGGTATCCCCTTCAATGTCACAGACTGCAAATCCATCCATCTCTATTCATTCTGTGAAACTCCCATCCAGGTCTTCCTGGAATAGTAAAGGAGGGGTCCACCCTGAATATTGTAAACCTTTCTCACAGTTTTGTTGAGGTTGGGAAAAGGGGACCCCAAACTTTTGGGGTCCCAGACCGGTGTCTCAAGATGTTTCAAAAAGAATTTGTGGGCTTAAACACATCTCTTTAGCCAAGGGGCAAAGCTTTATTGCAATAGTAGGCCATTACAAAGAAGACTGAATTGTAAGGGAATTTAGCAGAGAAACAGAAGCAAGAAGATATATTTATTCAGCTTTCAATCATTGATATGCTAATTCTATGACTCATAAGTAGAAAGGAATTTGGTTCTCATTGACTAGATAATTACTGACTAGATAATCAGTCTGCAATGAATTGAGGAGTGTTCTTATTCACTATTGTCTCAAGAGTTGGATCTGTGGGAGCTTCCTGAGGCCAGAAGCTATTTGACTAAAGAGTGGTCAGAACCTGACAATTGGGTATAGGAGTTTCCTGAAGCAGATCCCAAGACTAAAAGATTTAGGACTACTGACTTATTGTTAGAACAGAAGCCTCCCCCCAAGGCCTTACCCCAAAACCACCACTATATTTCCCTAGAAGTTATACCATATCATTTTAAGCCAAAAAAATTGCTGCACATTGCAACAAAATTAGAACATTTAAAAAAATTTTTCTGATAATTACCCAGTTGTATAGAAAGATATTTTATGATGATAGGCAAGTCATTTAACCTTCTAAGTCCTGAGCCTCAGTTTATTCATCTTTAAAAGAAATTTGGCACACAATTAATTGTGTACTTATGTTTATTAATTTATGTTATTATGTTATTAATTGTGTACAATTGGTACTTAATTAAATGGCCCCTAAGTTCCTTTCCAGTTGAATCTGATGATACAGTAATTGATATTTAGACCTCATCAAGTCAACAAACACTTATTAAAGGTACCTATTATGTGCCAAGCACTGTATTAACTAATGGAAATACAAAGAAAGGCAAAGGATAATCCTTACTCTCAAGGAATTTACAATGTAAAAGTGGAGACAACATGCAAACCACTATGCACAAGCAAGATACTCAGAGGATACATTGAATATAACCTCAGAGGGAAAGGCACATAAAAAATGCAAGAACAGATGGAACAAATATCCCATTTTCATTGGAATGACTTTAAATAATAAGGAAAGGAAGTAAAATATACAACAGAATCTTTCTTGAGAGTTTTCTGTCACCATTTTTTAATAAGTATTTTTATGCAGTGGCTGCGATAAATAATTGAGAGAAGCAATTACTGTTTATTTAGAGGATGATTAGGAAGCTAATGTTAGTCACCCATTCTCTCTCTACCTAAAATCATTAACTATGAATATATGTGATGGTCAAAATAAAAATTTGTATTCTCATTTGACACAAATCCCAGGACATATAATCTCTTCCAGGAGAAAGTCAAGAAAAACCACTGAAGGAGGTTTTTCTAAGCCTAGTTGTAAGGATAGATTATAAGGGAAAATGCATATAATTTGATAAAGTTCAAATCAGGGAAAATTATGACTGTAGAAAAACTTGCTATTTGATATTTTTTAAAAGTTTGTTTCTCTGTAAGAAAAATTATTTTATGGTAGTTAAAGAAACTGGTTAAACAAAGCTAGTTTTAGAAATTGATTATATGATCATCAGATCATATACTGACTACTACAAGTCCTATTGCACTATTCATACAGATCATTTACATTTTTTTCTTTTTTAATTCATTCAGCCTAAATCCACTAAGATATTCATGTTTTTGAATGGAGCTCCTTATCACATGCACTGATTGAGGTATTTGAAAGCAGGATGAATCTTGCTTTTAGCCTAAGACTGTATAAACAGCAATGCAAGTATTTGAATTGTACCTTGAATCGACTTCGGAACACACACACAAACATACAGCTCTATGTCTTCAGTGCCTATTAAATTTTTTATGAGATATACCACCTGCATTAAACTAATTTTTTAAAATGTCATTGGAGGGATTGCTTATATTCAAATATATTTATTTGAATAGCATTAGAGGGGAATAGTAAAAGCTTTTTAGAAAAGATGAGACTATCTGAAGCCTGAAAGAAGTCAAGGAAACCAAGAGATGTGATGAAATGAAAGAGAGGTCTGAAAGAATGAATTCTCTTTCCTATGAACTTAACTCATTACCAGGGTATAATTGACATAGTGGAAAGATTTAGGTTCCACAAAGAAGAGAATCAGAACTTAAAGAGTACTTACAATGAAAGAGGAAAAATAAAGCTAAAGGTGGTATCAGGTTTATGGGCCCTAAAATACCAGATAGTAAAATGAGAATAAAATACAGTAGGATTCTAATTTATTTTGAGAGTCACAGGTGAACAGCCAAATATGAAAAAAGCACATCATGCCTGAAAAGTATTTCTTGAGTCCCTTGGGAAGTTGCATTTTCTGAGAAGTTTATAGTTTGACAAGGATTCTTAAACATGGTTTCTATAGAGTTGGGCAAATGGCCAAAGAACAATCCCATCTTCTTCACTCACCAAATAAGAAAGAGAACTAATAAAAGGGCAAACTCTTGGATCAGTTGCCAGCCTTCAGAGGGGTGAGATTTTTTTTCACAGAGCTATACTGAGTGAATGACCCGGTCATAACCAGCTGGTGTGCCTGTGTGATGGGGAGAAAATATGTTGCTTCGAAAACATATTTCAACATTAAGGTTCCCCAAGGATTTATTACAAATTGAGAAAGTGAGAAACAAAAAAGAAAAACACTGTGGAGTGATTTTTTATTTTTCTTTAAGAATGAAAAACATTTTGGAAATACCCTCAAACTTCTGGCATACTTGAAAATAAAACTGCTCTCAGAGGACTTAAATCTATCCACTGCATCAAAGCTCCAACCATTAGCCAATTATGTGCATACTGCATTAAGATATAAAGAAGCTAAAGGTTATATGCATACTGGTCCAAAAGTTCAGCTTAACAAATACAGTTCACTTGAATCCAGAAGTGCTTTTTTAAAGGAATGGTCACATTCCTAAAATTCAGAAAAGCTGGAAGATAAGGTATTGTAAAGTTAGATTGTGGGTCATATGAAAGAAAATGAATTCTTTTTCCTGTAAAACTAGCTTATTACTAAGGTATATTTTGCACAGAGGAAGGAGTGGGTTCAATAAACAAGAGATACAGAATTTAAATAGTACTTATAAAGTACATCTTATGGAGTAATGAATGAACTCTAATGAAGTAAAACTTCCTTAGAGAATCATGGTATTTTAAAGTTGGCAAAGGAATATAAGGCACAACTTTACTCACAGGACAAAAACTTTCTTCTCAAACATTCTTGACAGACTATCATCTAACACAAAGGTTAAGTTTTTCTGTGTCATTTTGGCAGTTGGTGAAACTAATAGATCCCTTCTTAAATCAAGATGTCAACCAACATTTATTAAGTGCTTACTATATGCATGCACTTTGAATATTAATAAAAACCAAAAAGAAATATAATGTCTGCCCTCATTATAAAGCAGTTAGCATGGTGTCTGGAACATAGTATTATATGAAAATATTAGCTATTATTGATTATTATTATTATTTGTACTAATATTAATGAGGGAATACACAAAAGGTAGATGAAGTTGGGAGAGAAAAGAGGGAGACAGTACCCGAGAAGAATCAAGGAGAGATCATATCAGACCTTGGCACGCTTCCTAAAACAGATCTTCTTGGAGGAACTGACCAATCAGTGGAAGGGGCTGCAGGAGTGAAATGATTTTTCTATATGAGAGGTGTAGTAGAAAAAATGTTTGGAGAGTAATGAAGACATGAACATGGCTAGCCTGGGCATTTTTCTTTCTTCTTTTTTTTTTTGCTGAGGCAATTGAGATTAAGTGACTTGCCCAGGTTCACACAGCTAGGGAATGTTAAGTGTCTGAGACCAGATTTGAACTCAAGTCCTCCTGACTTCAAGGCTGGTGCTCTATCCACTGCACCACCCTGGGCATTTTTCTTAAAAGGAAATTCCTCTGACCACATAGAAGAAAGAGCATCAGGGGTCACATGATCATTCTCAGAATAAGGTTATTAAATGCATTTAATAAAATACTTAGGATTACAAAAAACAATTATAAGAAAATATAGCTATTAAAATATTTAATAAAAAACAAATTTAGGGATCTCACATTAAGAACCTGATCTAGCCTAAATTTGAATAACTCTATAGGCTTTAAGAGAAAACCATTATCTGATAGCTATATTCACATTTTTGAAAATAGGTCTGAAACCTGACCTTACAATTTCTATTTTAATAGCCATTCTATCTTTGGAAGAAACAGAAAATAACCCTACCCCTTTCCCATGACACTCACTAGATATTTGAATGCAGTTATTGTATTTCTTCTTTGTCTAGTTCTTTCCAGACTAAACATTTCTAGTTCTTTTGAGCATTTTTCATATGTTATGTTCAGCAAAAATATAATTGGGCTTGGAGTTCGAAGACTAAGTCTTGACTTTATCACTGAATTGTTCTGTGACTTTGGACAAGTCACTTAACCTCTCAGTCTAGGATTTTTTCAAACTATAACAAAGGGATAATAACAACTTCACCGGCTGCTTCAAAAGGTAAATGTTAGTATTAAATGAAATGATGAATGTAAACCTTAAAGATTTTTTTAAATGGACCAGTGATTTAATGGTGCAGAGAATTCCTAATGAGGAGCTTCTTCTGCCTCATAGATTCACTTAAAGCAATTGCTTTAATTGGTATCCAAGATTAGTGTGCAATTATTTGAAGCAAAGCAATGGGAAGTAATTGGTTCTTGAGTGTTTGGCCAACTAGATAGTACAGTGAATAGTCAGAAAGACTAATCTTCACTAGTTCAAATCTGACCTCAGACATCCTGTTTGCCTCAATTTCCTCATCTGTAACATAAGCTAGAAAAGGAAATGCAAACCACTCCAGTATCTGTGCCAAGAAAACCCCAATATGATAACAAAGAGTTGAACATGAATAAAAAAATGATTGAACTATGAGAGTGTTTATAAATATTCTCTGCATAATCTAATTCAGGTCCTAAAAATGCTAAGCAAAGTCTTTTTTGAGTTGTCTCCTCTCCTCCTTCCCCATCCCCCCAAATGATCCTGCAGAGGTAAACTTTAGCCAAATACTTCTCCAAATGATCATAAATTCTCATAGACATTACCTCCTCTGAAATTGGATATAAGGATTATAGCTATGATTGTATCCACCTGAGGAATCCCCAGGTGAAGAAGCACTCTTCACAAGTTCAGGTCAGCACTTTCTCTGCAACTTATAACTTTGGAGAGTTGTCTGCAGCATTAAAAGGTTTGTTCAGAAGCACACAGTGAATATAGGATTTGAACCCCAGGCCTGGATAAAAGGCCATGTTTCTATCCACTACATCACACTTGCCTTTTTGCTCTGAGGTTGCTTTTGAAAAAAATCTAGAAAACTGCATTACTTTATAGAACTGAAACTACAACAAAATTGCATAGCTCTTTAGAGGTTTACAGAATAATAACTAGTTATAACAATCAACAGCAGTACCAGCACCATAACTAGTATTTATCTAGTGTCTCAAGGTTTACAAAGCACTTGACAAATATCTAATTTGATCCTCACAACTTATATCTCATTGTCTCATTTTCTCCGTGCATAAAATTAAAGAGTTGGAATAGATAGTAAAGTCCCAGATTTAGAACTGGAAGACTGCTAAAAGTTATCTCATTCAAAACTATTATTTAATTTTAATTTTTGAAGTATTTGATACTACTATAAATATTGATCCATTTCATTTAAATTGTTGGTTTTGCTTGCATATATATGGACAAAATGGTTTCTGATAACTTCCTTTGTTTCTTTTTTATTTGTTTAGATTTTTTTTCATTTTATAGTCATAATTAAGTTAATGGATATAATGCTAATGCATTATGTGGTTAATTGTGAGATTATATAATCAATTTTTGTAAAGCTGATCAAATTTTTCAGATGAAACATATGTATACTTCTATTCACATTCAATAATAAGCAGGGAAGTATCACTTTTTTATTAAAAGCTTTTAATTTACAAAATATATGAGTGATTTTTCTACATTGATCTTTGCAAAAAAGTTTTTTTTTGTTCCAAGCTTTTCCCCTCCTTCCTCCCACCCCCCACCCCTAGATGACAGGTAAACTAATACATGCTAAATATGATAAATTATATGACAAATCCAATATATACATATCTATACAGTTATCTTACTGCACAAGAAACATCAGATCTAGAAAGAGGGAAGAAGAAAAACAACCTAAGAAGGAAAACAAAATGCATGGAAATATTCACAGAAAGCATTAAAATGCTATGTTGTAGTCCACACTCAGTTTCCTCAGGCTTCTCTCTGGATGTATGTGACTATCTTCATCGCTGAACAATAGGAACTGGTTTGAATCACATCATTGTTGAAGAGAACCATGTCCATCAGAATTGATCATCATATAGTCTTGTTGCTGTGTATAATGTTCTCCTGGTTCTGCTGATTTCACTCAACATCAGCTCATGCAAGTCTCTCCAGGCCTCTCTGAAATCATCCTGCTGGTCGTTTCTTACAAAACAATAATATTCCATAACATTCATATACCATAATTTATTCAGCCACTCTCCAATTGATGGGCATCTTTTCAATTTCCAGTTTCTTGCTACTATAAAAAGGGCTGCCACGAACATTTTTGCACATGTGGGTCCCTTTCCCTCCTTTAAAATCTCTTTGGGATATAGGCCCAGTAGAAACACTGCTGGGTCAAAGGGTATGCACAGTTGGATAACTTTTTGAGTATAGCTCCAAATTGCTCTCCAGAATGGTTGGATCCGTTCACAGTTCCACCAACAATGTATTAGTGTCCCAGCTTTCCCACATCCCCTCCAGCATTCATCGTTATCTTTTCCTGTCATTTTAGCCAATCTGACAGGTGTGTAGTGATACCTCAGAGTTGTCTTAATTTCTATTTCTCTGATCAATAGTGATTTGGAGCAACTTTTCATATGACTAGAGATGATTTTAATTTCAATATCTGAAAATTGTCTGTTCATATCTTTTGACCATTTATCAATTGGAGAATGGCTTGGGAAGTATCACTGCTAAAACAAGTGTTTATCCCCAATTTACACATGAGCAAACCAAGAACCACAATAGTTAAATGCTTTGCCTAAACAATCAAACAATCATGAAGCAATCAAGCAACAAGTATTTATTAAGCAATAGTGCATTGTTGGGTGTTAGGGATATAAATAAAATGAATGAAACAATTTCTACCTAGTCTAGAGCAGGAAGAATGGACTGGGAGTTGGGAGGGGATAGATAACAATAACAAGAATATATATATATATTTATATATATATATATGTATATATATATACGAGTATTTTGAGAATAAATAAAAATAAGTTAATCAATATAAAATAGTTAATACAAGATATTTTGAAAGAGATGGCATTATAGCAGTTGGGGGATCACAAATGAATTCATATGGAAAGTAATCCTTGAGATTCTGTCTTGAAGAAAACAAGATTCTATGAGGCAGAGATGAGGAGGGAGAACATTGAAAATCTGAAGGCTCTTGGGGATGAATACTAGAGATGATATGACTTTAATGAGGAAGAAAGAAAAAGCCAGTTTGGATGGATTAGAGAGTGTAGGATAGGAGTAATGGAAAGATATACTGTGGCCAGGCTGAATGAGGCTTCAAAAACTAAACAGAAGTGTTTGTATATGATTCTGGAGGAATCTATCTTTAGGACTTTAAAAATATTTTCAAAGTATTATTACTGCTAATCATTGTGAAGCAAATAAAAATATTTTATTTATAAAATCATAAAGAGAAAATTTCCAAAATTTCAAAGTTGCAGAAATTTTAAAAGTCCCTGATTTTCTTGTTGCCCTGTAATTTCAGTCATGTTTGACTCTTTGTGAGCCCATTTGGGTTTTGTGGTTTTTTGGGCACATATATGGGAGGTTTGAATTCAAGAAGATGAGTCCTCATGACTTCAGGCTCAGTATTCTAGTTATTACTCCTATCTGACACAGAAATCCTGTACCAAACGAGAGCTAGATTTTTCTTTTTTGTCCTTATTCCCTAACTAAATCCATTTTTCCATATCTTCTTGAAGTCAAGCCATTATTGCCTGGGGTGAACATTAGTCTATGTCCCTAGACTTCTAGGCATAATAGATTCAATTTGGCAAGAGTGTCTGTCTCCCATGCCTTCCAAACTTATATTTTTTAGGGCTGCCTTCCCCAAATGTATGGATTTGGGAAAAGGACACACTTTTTTTCCACCTCTACCTTACCATGGGTTTCAAGATATTATCAAGGTCTCTAGAGATCTCATTAAGTTTCACTGAAGATACAATGGCCTTGAACCCTTTGAAGTTTAATAAACCTCATCTCTAACTCCCTGGATGATAACCCAGGGAAAATATTAGTCTTCCAGAATTCACCCCCCTGAGCATTAGACTTTCCTGCACTGACTTACAGAAGCTTCCTTTAAGTCATGGAGGTTCCAAACTCTATGCTTTCTGAGATCCTTTCTGGAAGTAAATGCACTATTTAATTGTCAGGGCTTGTTCTATTCCTTTGATGAAGACTGGCAATGATTTACATTTAATGGTAAGGGGTAAGGGGTAGATAAAGCACTTCCTCTAAGAATAACCATGCTCTTTGGATTAAAATGAGTGGCTCTAGAGCCTGAAGGCAGAGAGCTATATTCTATTGGCAAAGAAAATAAAGACCTGGAGAAGGAGACTCATATCTCATTACATTTTAATATCCAGAACTAGCATAATGCCACATTCATTCAAGCAAATGGTCTAGTCACTAATAAAAAGCAAATCCAAACTATTTTCTTGCATAGCTTTTTAATCTGAATTTTGGGCTTTTTAAGATATGTCTTGAATAGTCAGTTATTCATCTAGAAGAAATGTCTAGTAGCAGTTTGTACTATGTGGTACAATCATTTACATTGAGCATAGCCTCCCATTTTCTGGGATATTGTTTTCTGCTTCATTTTTTATATAATTTATAATGCAACACAAGAAGGAACATCCTTCTCTAACAAACATCAATTTGCTTTTGAGTTAGCTTAAATTGTTATTGTGTTCTTCCTCTCCTATTTACTTCTCAGGGAAGTAGGAAAGGAATTAGGAAAATCTGAGCTCAAATATGACCTCAGACACCTACAAGATGTGTTAGCCTAAGTAAATCATTTAATCTGTCTGCCTTAGTTTCTTCAACTGTAAAAATAGGATAATAATAACATCTATCTCCCATTGATGTCCTAGTGGTGAACTTGGATCACCTGACAACAGAGTCTACACTGGGAGCCATATTCCACCTAAGGGGAAATTCCACAAAGTCTCTAGTATAGAAAGCTGGGGATAGGCTTTGTTGTTCTTACTGCTCAATTGATAGTGGTAACAAATAGTTCCGGGGGTGGAGCCAAGATGGTGGAGATCAGACAGGAGTCTCTCTGTAACCTCCTCTAATCTTCCCTCAAACCAAAAACATATGAAGCCTCTAGACTGATTTTGAAGCAAAAAAATCCACAATATCTGGAGGACAACACGATTCTATAAGAAGATACTCTGGAAGAACTTCAAAACAGACCTCATACCTTTAAAAAATGAATAAAAAACCAAAAAGAGCTCTCACCATAGACAACTTTTATGGAGAGAGGGAAGAACAGACCTCAAATCCTCAGGCCCCTAAAGGTAAAGCAACTCCAGAAAAAGCCCCAAAGAGAGACACAAACTGGACTCCATGTCACAAGGCTTTCTTTGAAGATTACATAAAAGATCTTAAAAGAGAGTTAGAAGAAACATGGGGAAACGAAATGAGATCACTACAAAATAAAATAGAAAAAATGGAAAAAGAATGCAATGAACAAAAAAAATGTAATTGGTCAATTGCAAAAGGAACTAAAAATAGTAACTGAAGAAAATAAGACATTAAAAATTAGAATCGAACAATTGGAAATGAATGACTCATCAAGACTTCAAGAATCAGTCAAACAAAAACAAAAAAATGAAAAGATAGAGAAAAACAGGAAATATCTCCTAGGAAAAACAACTGACCTGGAAAATAGATCTAGGAGAGACAATCTAAGGATTATAGGGTTCCTGAAAGCCATGATGAAAAAAAAAGAACCTAGACACTATCTTCCAGGAAATCATAAAAGAAAACTGCCCTGATATTTTACACCCAGAAGGCAAAATAATTATTGAAACAATCCACCGATCATCTCCTGAAAGAAATCCAAAAATTAAGTCCCCCAGAAATATCGTGGCT
>JAJPUD010032313.1:0-11993 GCA_023553655.1 Myrmecobius fasciatus | reverse complement strand
CCTATCATCTGCTATTTGGAATGGAATTTCTTTTTGTATCTCTTGCTGCTGAACTTTGTTGGTAATATATAAAAATGCTGATGATTTATGTGGATTAATTTTGAATCCTGCCACTTTGCTAAAGTTGTGAATTGTTTCTAGTAGTTTTTTAGTTGAGTCTCTAGGGTTCTCTAAGTATACCATCATGTCATTTGCAAAGAGTGATAATTTGGTTTCTTCATTACCTACTCTGATTCCTTTTATCTCTTTTTCTTCTCTTATTGCTAAAGCTAACATTTCTAATACAATATTAAATAGTAATGGTGACAGTGGGCAGCCTTGTTTCACTCCTGATCTTATTGGGAATGGTTTTAGTTTGTCTCCATTACATATGATGCTTGCTGATGGTTTTAAATAGATGCTACTGATCATTTTAAGGAAAAGCCCATTTATTCCTATACATTCTAGTGTTTTTAATAGGAAAGGGTGTTGGATTTTATCAAAGGCTTTTTCTGCATCTATTGAGATAATCATATGGTTTTTGTTAGTTTGGTTATTAATATAATTAATTATGCTGATAGTTTTCCTAATATTGAACCAGCCCTGCATCCATGTTATAAATCCTACTTGGTCATAGTGTACTATCCTGGGGATGACTTTCTGTAACCTCATTGCTAATATCTTATTTAAAATTTTTGCATCAATATTCATTAAGGAAATTGGTCTATAGTTTTCTTTCTCTGTTTTCACCCTACCTGGTTTAGCTATCAGCACCATATCGGTCTCATAGAAGGATTCTGGCAGTATACCTTCTGTCCCTATGTTTTCAAATAGTTTGTGTAGTATTGGAATTAATTGTTCTTTGAATGTTTGAGAGAATTCACATGTAAATCCATCTGGCCCTGGAGATTTTTTCTTAGGGAGTTGGTTAATAGCTTGTTCTATTTCTTTTTCTGATATGGGGCTATTTAAATAATTTATATCCTCTTCTGTTAATCTGGGCAATCTATATTTTTATAGATATTCCTCCATGCCGGGGGTCCTATCGGGGTCCCCAGCCACCGCCCTCTACTCACCCTAGTCCAGGGTCTTCAGACGTCTCTGGCACCCCACCCTAGTGGAGGGGAGAACAAACCAGGCAGAGCACCCGAGGAGAGGTTAACTTCTTTATTCGCATTCGAACTTCCAACAGCCAACTGCCCCAGCCTCTGTGCCTTCTTTTATCTCCCTTTTCTGGCCCTCACCCCTCCCTGTAGGCGGTTCTGCTCCTCCCAAGTCCTGCCCCTGGGGTGGAGCGTACCCGAGGGCAGGCCACGCAGGCAAGCCCAGGCAAGTCCAGGCAAGCCCAGTCCAGAGCCGCCCCCAACACCTCCATTTCCTTTAAATTATCAAACTTACTGGCATAAAGTTGGGCAAAGTAACTCCTAATTATTACTCTAATTTCCTCTTCATTGGAGGAAAGTTCTCCCTTATCATTCTTGAGACTAACAATTTGATTTTCCTCCTTCCTTTTTCTTATCAAATTAACTAAAGGCTTATCTATTTTGTTAGTTTTTTCATAGAACCAACTCTTAGTTTTATTGATTAATTCAATAGTTTTCTTATTTTCAATTTTATTCATTTCTCCTTTTACTTTTAGAATTTCCAATTTGGTATTTAATTGAGGGTTTTTAATTTGTTCTTTTTCTAGTTTTTTTAATAATAAGCCCCATTCGTTGATCTTTTCTTTCTCTATTTTATGCAAGTAAGCATCTAGAGATATAAAGTTGCCCCTTATAACCGCTTTAGCCATATCCCACACATTTTGGTATGTTTTCTCCTTATTGTCATTCTCCTGGATGAAATTATTGATTGTGTCTATGATTTGCTCTTTCACCCATTCATTTTCAGGAGTAGATTATTTAATTTCCAATTAACTTTTGGTTTATTTTCTCCTGGCCTTATATTGCATGTGATTTTTATTGCATCATGATCTGAAAAAGATGCATTTACTATTTCTGCCTTTCTGCATTTGATTTTAAGGCTTTTATGCCCTAACACATGGTCAATTTTTGTATAGGTTCCATGGACTGCTGAGAAAAAAGTAAACTCTCTACTGTCTCCATTCAACTTTCTCCATAGATCTATCATACCTAACATTTCTAACAATTGGTTTATCTCCCTAGTTTCTTTCTTGTTTATTTTGTAGTTTGATTTATCTAATTCTGAGAGAGCAAGGTTGAGATCCCCCACTAGTATCGTTTGGCTGTCTATTTCTTCTTGCATCTCTCTTAATTTCTCCCCTAGGAATTTGGATGCTATTGCACTTGGTGCATATATATTTAGTATAGATATTGCTACATTATCTATGGTACCCTTTAATAAAATATAGTTTCCTTCCTTATCTCTTTTGATTAGATCTATCTTGGCTTTTACTTGATCTGAGATAAGGATTGCTACCCCTGCTTTTTTTTGTTCACCTGAAGAATAATATTTTCTGCTCCAGCCGTTTACCTTCATCCTATATGTGTCACTATGTTTTAGATGTGTTTCTTGTAGACAACATATTGTGGGATTCTGGTTTTTAATCCAGTCTGATATCCGCTTCCGCTTTATGGGAGAGTTCATCCCATTCACATTCACAGTTAGAATAACTAATTCTTTATTTCCTGCCATCTTATTTACCCAAGTTATGTTTTCCCCTTTCCTTTCCCCTTTCTCCCTTCCCCCCTCCTCAGTACTTTCCTTTTATGACCCTCTCCCCCAAACAATACTTCACCTTTTAGATCCCCTCCCCCCTGTTTTTACTCCTTTCCCCTGATTCTATTTTCCCTTCTATTAGTTTGTCCCTTACTTTTCCTCCTTTCCCTCCCACTTCCCTTTAGCAACAGACAAGTTTCTATGTGAAATCAAATGTCTGATATACACTTTTAGAGCCCAACCTTATGAGAGTAAGATTTACACAATGCTCATCTCCCTCCCCTCTTTCTCTCAATTATATTAGGTTTTCTTTGCCTCTTCAAGTGATTTTACCTTGTGTTTACCTCCTTTTTTTTAGATCTTATTTTACCACTTTTCCCCTCTTTTCCCCAGTGTGATATCCTTTTCGCCTCTAGTTCTCTTTTTCATATTATCAAAGTAAAATCAAATTATACCCCCACTCTTTAAGGATACCCTTAGTAGAGATATAGATCTCAAAAGTTCTTTCCTTTTTACCTTTTTACGCTTCTCTAGAATTCTGTGTTTGGAGGTCAAATTTTTTGTTCAGATCTGGTCTTTTCATTAGAAATAGGTGAAATTCTCCTGTATCATTAAATGACCATCTTCTTCCCTGGAAGATGATGCTCATTCTAGCTGGTAGCTTATTCTTGGCTGTAATCCAAGTTCTTTTGCCTTTCAGAATATCTGATTCCAGGCCCTTCTATCCTTCAATGTGGAAGCTGATAGATCCTGTGTAATTCTAATGACAGTTCCTCGGTATTTGAACTGTTTTATTCTAGCAGCTTGTAATATCTTTTCCTTGGTGTGATAGTCCTGAAATTTGGCCACGATATTCCTTGGGGTTTTAATTTTGGGGTCTCTTTCAGGAGGTGATTGGTGGATGCTTTCAATACCAACTTTGCCTTCTGATTCTAAAACTTCAGGGCAATTCTCTTTCATGATTTCCTGGAAGATAGCATCGAGGTTCTTTTTTTCATCGTGATTTTCAGGGAGTCAAATAATTCTTAGATTGTCTCTCCTGGATCTGTTTTCCAAGTCAGTTGTTTTTCCTAGGAGATATTTCATGTTTTCTTCTATTTTTTCATTTTTTTTTGTTTTTGTTTGACTGATTCTTGAAGTCTTATTGAGTCATTCATTTCAGTTTGTTCAATTTTAATTTTTAAGATATTTCCTTCAGTTATCTTTTTTACGTTTTTTTGTAATTGGCCAATTGAATTTTTTGGTTCATTGCATTCTTTTTCCATTTTGCCAATTTTATTTTTCAGTGAATTGTTGTCTTTTTCCAATTCACTAATTTTATTTTTCAGTGAATTTTTATCTTTTTCCAATTCACTATTTTTATTTTCTAGTGAGTTGGTGATTTTTTCCAATTCACCAATTTTGTTTTTCAGTGAATTGTTGTCTTTTACCAATTCACTATTTTTATTTTCCAGTGAGTTGGTGACTTTTTCCAATTCACCAGACTTATTTTCCAGTTTTTCACATCTCTGTTGCAGGGGGATGTTTCCTTCTTGCACTGCTCTCAGTTTATTTCCCCAATCTTCTTCTAGCTCCCTTTTGAGATTCTTTATGCAATCTTCCAGGTAAGCTTTCTGAAAGGGAGACCAGCTTAAGTCCACCTTTGTGGCTTTATCTGGGATTGTTTTCAGAATCGCAGGATCTGGGGACTGCTCTAGTTTCTCTCCATAAAAGCTGTCTATGGTGAGAGCTCTCTTCTTCTTGCTCATTATGTTTAGCTGAGGTATCAGTTAACAGCACGGAATTCTGCAGCCCCAGCAGCAGCAGTGGCAGCAGTGGCAGCAGCAGGCAGGATTTCAATTTGCCCTGGGGCAGTTTCCCGAGTTGACTTCTGGTCTGGGGCTGATCTGGCTAGATCCGCACTAGGACCACACTTTCAGCTGCTCTCAATCCACCCTTTATCAAAGGTAGACCTGCCAAAGCACCTGCCCACAAGCAGAGCAAAGTGGGCCAAGGGTCTCCCAGGGACTTCCTGGAAACCTAAAATCTTCTGGTCCATCCCAGCCCCGGACTTGCATCCCGGCTGCGCCCTGGCATCTGAGCGCTGGGAGCTGCTCGATCCCCTGCCCGTCTAAAACTGACCTCAGAAGTTCTTTCAAAGTAGATATTTGATAGAAGTGCGTTGTAGTCCAAGTGTTTCGTGAAGCCCTCACTCCAGAACCAGTTCAGAGGCTCAGTTTGTCTGTGTTTGAGGGAAGGTCTCAAGAGCTTACAGAGAATGCTGTCTGCAGTTCGCCATCTTGGCTCCGCCCCCTCTGTTTTTAATTTCCTTTTAAGAAATAACTGATTAATGCATATTATTAGTGTTTTAATATTTATTTTATCAATACATATGATATTTTTATTTATCTTTTCATTGTTTTTATGAAATCCTATTTTTAAATGAAATTGAAATTTTTACCTACTGGCTCTTTTCTGTTTTTTAACTTGTAAAATCCTGTGGCCTTGTTTAGACTTCTTAAATGAATATTTTAAATTCTTCGTCATGGTGATCTGAAAAAACAGTTGGTTAAAACTGGAAAAGAGAAAGAAAGGGAAATATTAGGAGTAAGGAGCATTTTGACCTTAAGGATATTCCTCACAATACCCCACCTAATCACATATACAAAATTAGTAAATAAAGAAGATAAAATTTGAGAGGAGAATTGAACAAATAGTTAAATTCATTACAATATACAAGTACTTTCCAATGATGCAAAGTAATCAGAGTAACTTCTGAGGAAATTAAGATATAAAACTTCAACAATATTCTCAGAAGCAACAATGAAGTAATAGGGAAATTTGAAATAAAGTTGGAAAAATACATGACAGAGAATATTGATACTGGAGAACCTGGGACTAGTGGGTCATTAAAGTTTCAGATTTCTGAGTATTAGTTGCTGTTTATCATTCTTTCTTAAGTGGACCATAACATCAACATCAGGGAGGTGATATCATGACATGCAAGTGAGTTGTATTTAAGTAAGGGAGGACTATGCAAGGTCATCTGCCTCCTTTTCCCTCCAAAGCCATCTGGGTTCAGTGGCAAGATAGATAAAGAATGGGGATGGCTCTGAATGCAATGGGAAACCTTGGGGTTTTTTTACGCTAAGATTTTCAACAGATCTCAGTTTGACTGAGGCTGCACCCATTCAGTGATTAAAGCTAGGTAGCAATTGAACAAAAAAAATCTCTTCTTTCACCTAATGCCAAAAAAAAAAAAAAAAATCTAAATAAATAAATAAAACTGGGAACGTAAGAACTTCAAGGTTTCTGGCCAAAGCAGAAATGATTGTATTTGCTTGGTTGTTGTCCTTTGTTCAGTTAAGCGGTCAAAATGACATCATTGATTTTAGAGTCAAGTTACAGTGATCCGCGCTGCTTAGACCAATGCTTAGACAAAATGGGCGCTGATTATACCAATATGAGCTCAGGATGCTCTGCCACAGGTCAAACATATATAGTCCATATTTTGTGCATCTCATATTTCTTTGGGGATAATTCAATTCTACTTTATTCATAGAGCACAGAACCTTCTGTGATGAGAGCATACTATGCTGGGCAGTCCTGTGTCAGTGTCTTCCATGTCATACAACCATATATATATATATATATAATATTGTACATATGTAAATATGTGTACACAAAAATTATTAATATAGCTGAAAACTAAGAAAGTAAACCTGTATAAAACTTATTTATGTACATATAATTTCAGCAGCTGCTAGGTGCTTCAGTGCATAAAGTGCTGGACCTAAAGTCAGGAAAACCTGAGTTCAAATACAACTTCAGATATTTAACTATGTATGATCTTGGGAGGCTAACTTCCTTTTCCCTGTTCTGGCCTAAGTCTTATTTGTTTTTTATAAACCTAGAGACACAATTTAATTTTGTTTGTTTGGAAAATCTGGAGAGATTGGAATTTTCTCACCTACTCCACTATCTTCCCACAGTTCTCTTTTAGAGACATTATTTCAACGTATTCAAAAAGTTTTGTTGGAGAACTTAGGTGAGTCCTGCATTTATTTTGCTATCTTGGCTTTCCCCTCCCCAGTCCATTTCTATAGGGCAAGCCATCAGTCTCAAGGCTTCAATGAAAAATTGGTCACTCTGGGAGCTCAGTTCCTTCAATACTCTACCTAAAGCTAGATTTACAAGTCAGGAAAAACATGCAAGCAGAATCTGATTTACTGACTCAAGTTGCTGCATTGCTTGATTTATGTTTGAGTAAATATAGACATATGTCTTATAAATATAGGCCTTTGGTTTTAGTTTTCCTCTATAAATGTACATTAAATATTTCAACTTCTTTTCTTGTCCTATTTAGAGGTATGAACATTTTAAAGCAGGGTGACCCACAATTTTTCTCCCTCAATTTTCAGTTGTGTTCACTAAACTTTTGTATATGTTTTCAATACTCAGCATCAAGATAATGGAAAATCTGCAGCACAGACTGCTGGACAAAGTTAAATATTTTCCAGTTCATATCCAATTTAGAAAGTTAACTAAAATGTAGAAACTTATCCAAACCTTCATGAAGATATTCCACTATTTTGGATTCCAAAAATCTGTCCTAAAATCACATTAGACTTTAGACCATTTAACACTACCGTGAGTTATTTTTGATAAACAATCCCTAATTGGCCTAATTGGATTGATCTATTCAACCATCCCCCAAATTAGGCTTAATTTGCAAAGTAGGTGACTAAATAATTATGAAAAAAATAACTTTTGGGATTTGTACTAATTGCTTAGAAAAATATTTTTATATAGGATCAATTCAACAAATTAAAATTGAACAAATATTTGTATCTACTACATGCAAGGTGTTTTTCTAGGTAGTTGGTGATAAAAAGAAAAGAAAAAAGAAAAAAAAATAAGAAAGTCCCTGGCTTCAAGAAGCTTACATGTAATGGGGAAACAACACACCCACAGGTTATTAAATACATATATTGGAAGTAACTTGAAAATGTATCATTTGCTTAGTGAGATAAGGGGAAGATAAAGAAATACTAGATGTAGGAGGTAATATATAAGGACTATTTTCAAGGAAGACATAGATTTAAAAGGCCCAAGTGAAAGGAAGTATATTACTGAGAAGGAAGAAATTTTTGCAGACATTGATGTTTCATTGCATGGGGGAATAGCTAATAAGTCAGTCAAATTGAAATTGAGAAAACATGGAAAGGTATTGTATGAAAGAAGAGTGGAAAAATAGGTAAGGAACAGATACTGTTGAGGGCTTTAAATGCTATTGAAGATTGTGTATTTTGTCCTAAAAGTAATACAAAACATGTGAGAAGAGAAGTAAAATAGATATATCTCTATGGTAGGAATGTCAATTTAGTAACTAAAGAAAAATGGACGGATGAAGCATTTTCTAAGTGTTCTGTGCTAAGCACTGGAGGTACAAATAGACAAAAACAGGAATTGCTCACATTCTCATGGGGATGACAAGCCATAATCAAAGTTTCAGCTGCCAGTCAGATGGAGAGCTCCTGTGGTTCTTTATTAATGTTTCTTCTTTAATGTAATTTCCTCTAGGGAAAAAAAAACATATCAGTTCCAGATATTGACCCATTTTACAATGCCAAGGATTCAGGTGTAAGAACTTATTTCTTGTTTTTAAGAACAGATAGCCTTCTTGTCTCTCTAAAGGAATTCTTTCCTAGGATCATGCCTGTGGATACTGGGCTCTCAACTTTTCTATTTATTTCCAAGGCTCTTGGGTTCAAGGTCTTGGTCTGCCTTCCATCAAGATCTGAGGAGAGGATCTGGTCAGGTAGTGGTAATTTGAGTTTCTTTAGCCCACATTTCCTCTTCTTTCTGTTTCAGGGTGCATTCTTCTTCTATGGCCATTGAAATGAAAATTCAGCCTATAATCTCACTTTTTCCTCTGATCTCTGGACTCTGAGGACACTTCATAATGCCTGAGTCCACATAAGACTAAAGAAATACATCATATTAAAACAATAATGTTTGCTTACAACAATAGTGTTTTAGTGAACCATCTATTCTGATGTGCTGCTTATTGACTTTGTACATCCTATAGCTCCTCTTTGTTATTCATTTATATGCACCAAATTTCCCACAAAACAAAACAAAAGGTTAAACCTTTGAAAATGTCAGTTTATATATTAATAGATTTATTCGATCATGAATGACAAGGTCAATTTTACATTCAAGAGTTTTTCTCAGGGAAGAGGCCACGAATATCAGTGCATTATAAAATAGGGATACATTCTAAAAAGACGTTTTAAATAAGAGTACTTCAGGGGGGAATTTAAGGTTTCTTATTAAGACAAAGAAAACCTCACATACTTGTCTCTATTTGACTAATGGTTATTACTTAAGAATATGTGTTATTTTTCTTTCTATAAAACTTATTTGTGAGGATTTTATGAGAACTCCCTGAAACATAGTATTTTTATTATGGGATTGAAAAATATAAAGATACTTTTGTTTAAAGTAGTCTGACATTTAGGCTAAATAAAGAGCCACTTAAATCACAGCAGTTGGATTAAAAGAATCTTATTCAATACTTAGAATACGCTGAGTACAATATAAAAAATGAAATTAAAAGCAGTGTGGTATTTTAAATATAAGAAAAAATCTGACACCCTCAACAGAGCAAATACCTTTGTAAAAGGAAGATAGTATGAGCTGAGTTAAATTCAATTGTCATACACGAATAACATTTACTTCATGTAACTGCTGTTACTGGAGTAACCCACATTTCTGTTTGTTCAATATAAAACATTTCAGGACACTTTTAGGATTTTGTCCTGCATCTTCTTCTCTTCATTCTCAACTGTTTTTTTCTTGATGACATCATCTAATCCCGTGGATTCATTTGTTTTCACTATGCAAAAGGCACTTCTTTCCCTTATAATCAGACCTGAGATCCAGTGCTAAATCACCAAATTATCTTTTAGATATTTAGAAGTGGATATCCCAAGTCCACTGCAAATTCAAACATATTCAAAAACTCTCTCTCTCTCTCTCTCTCTCTCTCTCTCTCTCCACATATATATATATATATATATGTATATATATATATCCCTTTAAAATGAACACTATTCCTAATTTTCAGATATCTTTTAATTTAAATTTATTTGGAAGGGAGAATTGACTAGAATTAAATGTTTGTACCTTTCCTCTAACGACAGTTAATTAACTTATGCCTCATTACTCTTCACTCCTTCTCTTCCAAACATACATAAAGCTGTGTGTGTGTGTATGTGTGTGTGTGTGTGTGTGTGTGTGTGTGTGTGTGTGTGTGTGTGTGTGTGAAAGAATTAGTAGGTGGCATAGTGGATAAAGACCAGACCAATAAAGTGAGAAAGATCTGCTTTCAAATTTGACTTCGAACAGCTGTGAGACCCTGGTCAAGTCATTTAATTCTGCTTGCATACTTCACTTGTAAAATGAGCTGGAGAAGGAAATGATATATCACTTTAGTTTGTCTGCCAAAAAAAACCCAACCAACCAAACAACCAAACAACAACAACAACAACAAAAACAACTCAAAAGGGGTCATGCATAGTCAAACATGACTGAACAACAACAACAGCCACAACACAATATTAATTCATATATCAGAGCAGGCCTTTACAGACTTATCCAATAATTCTTCTGAAATATATTTTTAATGTCCACCTGGTAAAGATATGGAGGGTGCGTAGATTATTGAGAAATACATTATTCTTAGAATTAGAGAACTTGGCTTCATATTCCATCAGTGATATCATTTTCCATTCCCATGCCTATTCTAGGATAAGTCACTTGGGTTCCCTATTTCTGAGTTTCCTTAGCCTTACATCTAGAAGAGAATTTCAGACTTGTGTCCAGAAAACTGAAATATTAATGTGAATCATTAAAAATATTTTACAAAATAAAGTCACTTAATCTTCCTAAACCTCAATTTTTACATCTATGGGATGGAAATACTTTTTATTCTATGTGCCTCCAACATTTACTTTGGGGAAAATACTTTTATAATTATCAAGCATTATATAAATACAAATCATACATACATAATACAAATATATGCATATATATATACACATTTGCATGTAGACATACATATGTACACATATGTATGTATACACAGTATGTGTATGTGCTTGTGTATATGCATTATAACTAAATGATACAGTGGATTTGAAGTTAGGAAGACTTGAGTCCCAATTTGTCTCAGATATTTACTACCTGTGTTATCCTAAGCAAGTTATTTAATCTCTAGGTGACTCACTGGAGAGTGTGCTAGGTAAGGAGACTTATCTTCCTGAGTTCAAATCTGGTCTCAGACACTTACTAGTTGTTACCATTTTCCTCAGTTTCCTCATCTGCAAAATGAACTGGAAAAGGAAAGGGCAAACCCTGTCAGTATCTTATAAAGAAAACACACAAACAAGCAACAACAAAAGACATGGGGTCACAGAGAATCAAGCATGACTGAAAAACACCACTATAAAGTCTTATTTTTCTCTTCTCTAATGTGGAGATAGTATTGGCAACTACAACATTGGTTGCTGTAATCATAGAATTAATTAACATATGCAAAATGATTTAAAACATTAAAACACTACTTTAATGCTAGTTTGTTTATGAGATGAATATATAAATAAATGGGAATTTTAATATTAATCATTATGTTTCTCCCATGAAAATCCACTTATCATTTTGGTTAGAATCCAATTAACAATAAATCCATTTAAGCAAAAGTTTTTATGTCCTGAAAAATACTACTAATTTTCAAGCTAATAATTTTTCTTTTTGTTATTTTCTTTAGTTTATATAAATTTACCATTTTTGTAAATGTCTATTAAAGCAAAAGAAGAAAGGGACATGGATGAGGGTGGAGTAGGAGGAAAAAGAAAACAAATAAACAAAGGATGAGGAGGAGGACAAAAAAGTAGAAGGTAAAACCTTCAAGGTTGACAGAACAAAGAACTGGGGAACATAGACAATTTATTTTAGAATGGTGACCTCTAGAAAAATACACTGCTTGATGAAAATTTTCCAGCCATATGTTTTTCTCATAAATCTTAAAATCTACTGACTAGGAAGCTTCACTCAACAGATTTTCAGTGTTTTAGTTTGTCTTCTTTCCAAGGCGAACAAGGTTAAGACAGTTGTTTTAAAAATTCTGAACCCTGGTATTAGTGAAAACTGGGGTTGAATCCCATGAAGCATCAGTCTCCACCCCTGTCACTGATTACTTTTAGGGATAAGTATGACATTGAACTTATGCTTTAAGATAAAATAAAATAAATAAATATAGCTATAAGTCACTGAAGAAAAAGATCCGTTGA
>JAJPUD010032312.1:454-11993 GCA_023553655.1 Myrmecobius fasciatus | reverse complement strand
ATTTCAAGGGGATTAATGAAAAAAAAAAAAAAGAAAAAAGGCTGACGATGGTGGACTTGCTGTACCAGATCTAAAACTATATTACAAAGCAGCGGTCAGCAGAATCATTTGGTACTGGCTAAGAAATAGAATAGTTGATCAGTGGAATAGAATAGAATCACAAGACAAACTAGGCAATAACTATAGCAATTTAGTCTTTGATAAACCCAAAGACCCCAGCCTCTGGGATAAGTACTCACTATTTGACAAAAACTGCTGGGAAAATTGAAAATTAGTGTGGAAGAAATTAAGGCTTGACCCACACCTAACACCACATACCAAGATAAGATCTAAATGGGTTCATGATCTGGATATAAAGAGTGATACTATAAGTAAATTAGAGGAACGTAATATAGTTTACCTCTCAGAGCTATGGAGATGGAATAAATGTATGTCCAAAGAAGAACTGGAACTCTTAATTGAAAACCAGATAGATAACTTTGACTATATTAAGTTAAAAAGTTTTTGAACAAACAAAACCAATGTAGACAAGATTAGGAGGGAAGCAATAAATTGGGAAATCATCTTTACATTTAAGGGTTCTGATAAAGGTCTCAGCTCTAAAATATATAGAGTATTGTCTCATATTCATAAAAATTCAAGCCATTCTCCAATCAATAAATGGTCAAAGGATATGAACTGACAATTTTCAGAGGATGAAATTAAAACTATTTATAGTCATATGAAAAGGTGCTCCAAATCACTTTTCATCAGAGAAAGGCAAATCAAGACAACCCTGAGGTACCACTACACACCTGTCAGATTGGCTAAAATGACAGGAAAAGTTAATGATGAATGTTGGAGGGGATGTGGGAGGGCTGGGACACTGATGCATTGTTGGTGGAGCTGTGAACGGATACAGCCATTCTGGAGAGCAATTTGGAGCTATGCTCAAAAAGTTATCAAACTGTGCATACCCTTTGACCCAGCAGCATTTCTATTGGGCTTATATCCCAAAGACATCATAAAGGAAGGAAAGGGCCCCACATGTGCAAGAATGTTTGTGGCAGCCCTTTTTGTAGTGGCTAGAAACTGGAAACTGAATGGATCCCCATCAATTGGAGAGTGGCTGAATAAATTATGGTATATTATTATTATGGAATATTATTGTTCTGTAAGAAATGACCAGCAAGACGATTTCAGAGAGACTTGGAGAGACTTGCATGAACTGATGCTGAGATGAGCAGAAACAGGAGATCATTGTACACGGCAACAACAGTACTATATGACGATCAGTTCTGATGGACATGGCTCTCTTCAACAATGAAATGTTTCAAACCACCTCCAATTGTTCACTGAAGAAGCCATATACACCAAGAGTGAGGGATGTGAAATGTGGACCACAACATAACATTCTAATACTCCTTGATTGATGTTTGCTTACATTGTGTTTCCTTTATCTGATATATCTTTCGTGTAGATAAGATTTTTCTTGCACAACAGTGATAAGTTTGGAAATATGTATACATATATTCGATTTGCCAATATTTTAACATAATTAACATGTAGTGGATATCCTGCCATCTAGGGGAGGGGTGGGGAGTTGGGGGGAAAAATTTGTAACAGAAAAGCTATGTAAGGTTTAATGTTGAAGAATTACCCACACATATGTTATGCAAATAAAATAAAAAAAGATTAATTGCTCCTGTTTGGAATTATGCCCAAAGGGCTATAAAACTGCATATTCTTTGATCCAGCAGTGTTTCTAAGGGTCTTTATCTCAAAGAGATCATAAAGGGGAGGAAAGGATCCACATGTGTAAAAATAATTGAATTAGCCTTTTTTTGTAATGGCAAGGAACTAGAAATCAAGTGGATATTGTTCAGTTGGGTGATAGCTGAATATATTATGATATATAAATATAATGGCATATTATTTTTCTATAATAAATGATCAGGAAGCTGATTTCAGGAAAGCCTGGAAAAACTTACATGAACTGGTCCTAAATGAAGTGAGCAAAACCAAATGAAAATTGAACACATTACAATAAGCTTATGTGATAGTCAACTGTGATGGACTTGACTATTTTCAACAATGAGGTGATACAAGGCAATTCCAATAGACCTGTGAAGAAATGTGCCATCCACATTCAGAGAGAGAACTATTAAGACTGAATGTGGATCAGATCATATTATTTGTTATTGTTATTTTTGTTTTCTTGTTTTTTTTTTCCTTTCATATTTTCCTACTTTTCTTGTTCAGCATGACAAATATGGAAAAATTCTTAGAAGAATTGCACATATTTAATCTATATTGTATTGCTCACCCTCTTGGGGAGAGGGGAAGAGGGAGAAGAGATAGAAAAATTTGAAACACAAAGTTTTGAAAGGTGAATGTTAAAAACTATCTTTGCATGTATTTGAAAAAATAATTTATTAAATTTCAAAAAAAGAAAAAATCATAAAAAATTAATCACTCCTTAAATGCTTTGTAGAATTAATTTATACATCAATTTGTTTCTATTTTGTTTTGTTTTTCCCTTAGTGAGCACATTGAGGGCTTGTTTAATTTCTTTCTTTTTTTTAAGAATGCTATTTCTTTTTCTGGTGATAGTCATATAGTAAGACTCTGTCTCCCTGATTTTTGGGGGGTTGGCCTAAATTGGAAAAACTCTGAAACTCAACCCTACCCCATCCTCCTGCCTGGTTCCCATGGGAAACTCCCACCTCCAGTTGATCTGGGAATCATTTTGACCTGGGAAACAATCACTACCCTTATTGATTTGGAAATTAGTCCCTCAAATGGTTCCCTAACCCCAAGCCATATAAAGCTAAATAAAATCAAACTATATCCTAATCTTTGATATCTTCCTAATCAGGAAGGGTTCCACTGAGAAAAAGAGCTTCTCAGTGAAAATCAATCCATTTTTGTCAAACCTCACTTAGAGATTGGGACTGTGAATTCTTTTGCAAAACCTATGACACCAACCTGGGGATCCCCATCACTATTAGGGATCTCATCCATCAAAAATATTGCAGTTTATATTTTTTTAAATATTTTTCATTTCACTTAAATTATCTATTATACTAACATATAATGACACAATTATTTATAATAATTACATTAATTTTATCTTCATTAGAAATGCATTCACTTTTTTTTTCTATTTTCAATTCTGCTAATCTGGCAGATTAGCCAGTGGTTAATTACATTCCTGTAAAAATCAGTTCCTAGTTTTATTCCTTGGTTCGGTATTTCTTTTTTTTTTTTTAAACTTTAAGTTTTATTGATTTTTCCTTTGGTTTTCAGGAATTTTATTTTGCTCTTTCATTGGGGAATTTAAATTTATTTTTTCTAGCTTTTTAAATTGCATACACAATTCATTGTTCTTTAGCTTCTTTCTTTTACTAATATGCAGTTAGAGATATAATTTTTCCCCATTATTGCTTTGGCTGCATCCTACAAAATTTGATATGTTGTTTCATTATTGTCGTTATCTTAATTGAAATTATTGCATGTGTAATTTTTCTTTGATCAACAAATTCTTTAGGATTAGATTACCTAATTTCCATTTTAAATTTAATTTTCTAAGATCTTTTAAAATTTAACTTATAATAAATACTGATTTTAAAAGTATGCAATTATTATTTCTGCTTTTCTGAATTTTTGTAGTATTTTATCTGCAGAGGAATGGTTAATTTTTTGAAAGTGCAATATATATTCGAGAAAAAAAAAAGGTAGGCACATTTCAGTGCCCTTTTAATTTTCTCCGTAAGTTTATCATATGTAAGATTTCTAAAATTTGATTCATTTCTTAATTTTTTTCCTTTCTAATTTTATGGTCAGACTTATCTAGTTCTTCAATGAAAAAGTTGAGGTGAGCTACTACCATAGTTTTACTATTTCCTCCTTTAACTTATTTAAAGTTTTATTTAAGAATTTATATCTTCTGACATTTGGTGTTTATATTTTTAATCTTAATATAATTTCATTGCCTATGTTTTCTCTGAGCAAAATATGATTTCCTGGTTATCTCTTCTAGTTAAGTATATTTTAAATTTTACTTTGTCTAAGATCATGATTCCTATGCCTGATTTTTTTTAACTCATCTTAAGCATAATAGGTTCTACAAGTACCTCTTATTTTAACTTTTCATTTATATTTCTTTTTCAAGTGTGTTTCTTGTAAACAACATATTGTTGAATTCTGTTTTCTAATCTATTCTGTTATGTGATTCTGTTTTATTAATGTGTTCGTTCTATTCACATTCACAAGTTATGATTACTAACTTTGCATTTCTATGTATCCTATTTTATTCTTTTTTTCTTTTTCTTTTTATTCTACCTTATCTCAAAAGTCTATTACTTCTGACCACTCCCTCTATTAATCTGCATTCCCTTTTATTACTCCACTTTCTCATATACCCTTTCTCTTGTACTTCACAATTTCTTTATTCATTCAATAAGTGATGGACATTTGCATTGTTTCCAAATTTTTTTTATCACAAAAAGGGTTATTAATAATATTTTGGTATAAATTGAAAGGAACTAGATGAGGCGGTAGATGGAGTACTTGGTCCAAAATCAAGAAAATCTGAGTTTAAATCTAGCCTCAAAAACTTCCTATGTGATTGTGACTCTGGGAAAGACATATAATCTCTATTTTAATTTCCTCAGGTAGAAAATGAGGATAATAATAGCAGTTGCCTAACAGGATTGTTGTTAGGATCAAAAAGAGTGATATTTGTAAAGCATTTAGAACAGTGCCTAGTAAATACTTGCTATTTCATAAATGCCTTTCCTTTCTTACATAGATAATTTCTTCTTAGCTGTGATCCCCTTCTGGTACGAGCATAATAATGGAAACTCTGGATCATAATGCATGGACCTTTAAGTCATTTTATTTTCATAACTCCAAATTACTTTCCAAAATGGTTGTACTCATCCTCATCTCACTGAATAAGGAATTTATCTGCCTCTTTTCCCATGACCCATTTGACAATTTGTTTTAGCCACTCAGTTTAATTGTATATGTTTCTTTGCTTTTAAGCATTTTTGTAAGCACTGTATAGTGGGATTTTGTTTTCTTATTCACTCTGGATTGCTTTACATATTCACAGGTTAGAATTATTTTTTTCCTTCCTTTATCATGTATATTTAATATTTGTTAATGCCTCCAAATTTTCTGAACTTTTGTATGTTTTTGTTAAAAATCAACTTCTTAATTTTCATTCTTATTTATTTGAATCTGTGTTTTAAAATGAAGTTATTTCACAATCTCCTTGAATTGATTCTGAATATATTCCATTTAACCTGGAACAAACGAAATCACTAACAAAAAATTCTATAACTGTTTAAAAGATATTTCCAATCTTATTCTGATGTAATACTGCCAAATAAAAGATACATTTACATATTTGGTTTCTGTAATGTGCACTTATAATTTGCACACTTCAGTGATTAGCTCCAAAGCATTTTCTGTAGCTGGAGTATTCATATATCTGCTTGGCTCCTTTTGGTGGAATCAGGGTATATAAAGGAATACCAATCACTCTATTATCCTCACATAAAAACTTGTCACCCTGCCAACTTTGAGAGTGGTAAGACTCTAGCCCTGTGTTGTTCTGATTATTTTTTAGATTCATAGAAGCAGTTTATATCATACTTGCTACATTGCTTTGTGTTGCCAAACCTTTATTAGATAAAATTTCAGTGATCTCATCAAGTCATAGAGCTATAGTCTTAGCTCTATATGATCTATACTACACAGGTCACTGACTTCCCTACTACAAATATTCTCAATTTGGATCATGAATTGAACATTGAGGGGCTATTATTACTGTTATTGCTATTGCTTTTTACTGTCTAGAAAACACTGAATATTGTGTAATGAAAAAAGCTCTTAAAACAAGGCTGACAGAGAAAGATACACATGAGGCAACATCTATATCATGCAAATGAATGTATATTTTCAAAACTATGAAAGTGATCATGGCAAACTGAAAGAAATCTCATACAATATTAATCAAACTTAGGGGTCTCTTTAAGGCAATTGTGGAAAAATCACCACTTTTATCAAAGAAGTAATAGCAAGATTGAAATATTCCAAAAGCACAGGTAAAAAAGGTTTAAAAACATAGAAATGATGGTAAATAAGTGTAAGAAAATATTATTGTCCTATAAGAAATCATAAACAGGCAGATTTCAGAAAATCCTGAAAGATTTAGATGAACTGATGCTGAGTGAAATAAGGAGAACCAGGAAAACATTGTACACAACAATAGCAAGATTATGTGATGATCAATTCTGATAGACCCAGCTCTTCTCAGAAATTCAATGATCTGAGGAAATTCCAATAACTTTAAATGAAAAATGCATCCACATACAAAGAGAGAATTTTGGAGACTAAATGCGATCAAAACATAGTTTTCACCTTTATTTTTTTCTTCTGTTTTTTTTTTTTCATTCTCATGGTTTTTACTTTTTGTTCTTATTTTTCTCTCACAACATGACTCATTAAAATATGCAAAAATGAATATACATGTGTAAACTAAAAAAAGTGAAAATTATATATTTACAAAATGTGTATTAAGACACACACATACGGGGAGGGGGAAGGAGGGAGGGAGGGAGAGAAAGAGAAAGGAAGAGTGGGAAGGAAGGAGGAAGAGAGAATTGCTTTTCGAAGAACTAGACTCACTTCACTAGACAACAGTAATGGATTATAATAAGACATAAAATTTTGCATATATAACTGAAACCAGTCTGTCTCCAGGTGAAATGGATGGAAATTCTGACATCCAAAGGGGTCAACAAACCTCTTGCTAGCATAAACATAATTTAGCTGAAAATATGTCACAAAAGAAGTATTAAACAAATAAATGAACCATGCATTCTTTTAGGAAAGTGAGTTTTTTGAGGTGGTTGGTTTTTATTTTGTTTTTAAATTAAATTAATGATAGTAATCCAGAACCAGGTCATTACCATCAGAAAATGCAGTGGGTTAAGCTAAAATAATCTTATTGAAAGAATAGGTAATAACCTAGCACCAATTTTAATGGAAAACTCTTTCCAATGGCCTGAGAAACTTGAGTGGGCACATTATAAATAATGAAGTAATGAAAATACAGTCAAATGCTTATATGACCAAAAGATGAAATATAGATGAAGAAAATAAGAAGAGAAGGTATACTATTCTTCTTAGGCACTTGTTTGAAAAAGAACATAATCCCTATTACATATTTAAAAAAAAGAATAATGCAGCATTTTATTTAAACAATGTTAAGCCTAAATAAGTGACTATTCAATTCATGAGTAAAGTGAAATTTGAATTCAGCCACATATGAAGGGTTTGGAAAGATTTGGAAAAGAAAAGAAGAGTTTTTATATCTCAAAGTAAATGGTAGAAAAATAGATTTTGAGTTATTGTCATGTGCATATGATTGGGAAAGACCTGTTAGAATTAGATTCATAAAACAGATAAATAGAAAGAAAGATATTATGATGACATATAGATCATTAGACTCCATATTGATAGGTATTTATAAACATATGCAAAATATATCTATCAATATCAATATTCTTGCTCTTGGGGGAACATCAATTTGGAGAAGAAAACAATTCTATGCCTACACTGTATTTTAGGTCCTTGAATGATTTTAATTTTACAAATGCCAAGATCTCAAAAGATCTCCATGCACCTTTCTAGGTTTTATGATAACAAAAGTTATAAATTCTTTTAGCTTTCTTTATACAGCACTACTTCTGTCATATAAATAGAGATATATAATTACTGTATTATCGCATATATTTGTATATATAACATATATATGACATCTGTATGTATATAAATGAAATCTGTGACTTGAAGCTAAAATAAAGTAAACAATTAACTTCACTAATAACCTATAAGGATTCTTTTCTCCTGCACTGTGTTGTGTCTTATTTTCAAATAAAACAATATATTTAGAAGTAGTATGCAATATTAATGGTTGAAAAGTTGAATTATTGAAATGAAGATTTTTATTGTGAATCATAAATGCTGTTGAATAATGGACTACATTTAAATAATAAAAATGGCATGCTGGATAACATACTGAATATAAAGTCAGATTACTTACTTTCAAATCCTGACCTAGGCAATTCCTTTCTGACTGTGGGAAAGTCAGCTTAACCTTTTAGAAACTAGTTTTGTTAGTTTTATAAATGGAAGAGGGAATTAGATCATTTGAAGGGATTTTCTCAACTTTAAATCTATGATTTGGTAAAATTTTATTGTTTGTAAAGTTAAACACAACTGAAAACAAAATAATTTAAAAGTCAATTGAACTACGTAACAACTTCTTTGTTCATGAATTATTATCTATTATTTACAGTTAAAAAATGAGTTTTAGATAACTCAGTTTATGAAGTGGCAAAATTGGGCATTTGATCTCACTTATACCTATTAATCCAGTTATCCTTCTTAACATCACTTGCCTAAAACTAAAATGTGTTAATTTTTCAACCTCAATTTCCCTCAAAATAAACTTGTGTTTTAAAGTAATGCACAAATATAATTGTCTAATTTCTTCCTAAATTCCTTTTATTTCATAATCTATACTTATTATTGCTTTACTCACAAAATTAATTTAAGCTGAAAATATGATTTGATCATCATCTAATGAATAAAATAGAGTATTTATGATTAGTATAGTACTCATAATATATCAAATTTCTTCTATGACCTCCAAGAAGTCAATGAATATCTATGGCATGGCTGAAATAGCTTAACTCATATAATGTCAAATTACTAGGTCTAACTTTTGATTCTATGAATTCACTAATAACTCTTTGATGACATCATAGCTTTGAAATATTACTTTTTTTCACTAAATGGCACTGTGACATTTTAAAAAGTCCATTTTATGTTATTAATTCATCAGTTTAGAATCGTGGACATTAAAATGGAAAATACTTAATACCAGTTCAGTTGGAGCCAAGAAGGCAGAAAGAAGCCAAGAAGTTGCCTGAACTCTCACAAGTTTCCCTCAGAAACAATTTTAAGACAAGACTCTAAATGGACTCTGGAATGACAAAACCCACAAAAACGGAGTTAAACAATTTTCCACCTTAAGATAACTTAGAAAGACTTCAGGAGAGGTCTCTCTCAATTGGTTAAAAGAGGAAAGCAGGCCAGTGCAGACAAAGTCCAGGCAAGTTAGAGAGAGATTGTTAGGCACAACAAAGATCAACAAGTGAGGTTTTTCCATCTTGACTCAGCAGACCACTGACATAAAATGAAGAGAAGGGAAGAAGAGAAATTGGAAGTCCCAGAAGCACAGTATAATAGGCAGGACCAGACCAAGTCATCCCACTGCAGTGGGCAGGAAAGGAAGGAAAGGCATTTATGAACTAGAAAGCTATGGCATAGAAAACCAGTGATCAAGCCCATGGCCCACAGCATACGAAACTTGGAACAATGTCCCTGTATCCCAGGAGCAGAGCTCCACTTTAAAAGATATGAAATAGGCTAAAAATGAAGAAAAAACAAACAAACAAACAAAAAGGTTTGACTATATAAAGCTTCTATGGCAATGAAAGAGGACAACATTATTGAAATTCCTATATGTGAAACTCCAAAGGAGAATATTAATTGGTTTTGAATACCAAAAGGTAATTTTGGAATGATTTTAAGAATCAAATGAGAATCAGCAGGATGATTTCAAAGAGGCTAGAGAGACTTACATGAGTTAATACTAAGTGAAATTAGTAAAACCAGGAGATCATTGTACATAGCAAAAGCAAGATTATATGAAGATCAATTCTAGGCGTGGCTCTTTTCAACAATAAGGCTGAGGCCAATGCCAATGGTCTTGAGATGAAGAGAGCCAGCTGCATTCAGAGGGAGGATTATGGGAACTGAATGTGGATCACAATATAGTATTTTCACTCTTTTTGTTGTTGTTTGCTTGCATTTTGTTTTTTTCTTATTTTTTTTGTTTTCTTTTCATTGTTTTATGCAGGATGATAATTGTGAAAATATGTATAGAAGAATTGCATATGTTTAACATATGTTGGATTCCTTGCCATATAGGGGAGGGGATGGGGGAAGGGAAGGAAAAAATTTGGAACACATGGTTTTGCAAGGGTGAATGTTGAAAATTATCCATACATATGTTTTGAAAATAAAAAGCTTTAATTAAAAAATCAAATAAGAGAGAAAAATGTGGGAAAATTCAATATGTTTAGGAGAATTACGAAAAAATAAACAATATACAAAGAAAGCACAAAAATTGATTGAAGAACATAATTCCTTTTAAAAATTTAAATAATATTTTATTTTTCCAAATATATGCAATGATAGCTCTCAACATTCACCTTTGCAAAACCTTGTGTTCCAAATTTTTCTCCCTCTTCTCCCCCCTTCTCTCTTCCCAAAAGGACAAACAATCTCATATAGGTTAAACATGTGCATTTCTTCTAAACATATTTCCATATTCATCATGATTCATACAAAAAAATCAGATCAAAAGAAAAAAAAACAGAAGACAAAAAGCAAACAAACAACAACAAAGATGAAAATACTATACTTTGATCCACACGCAGTCTCCATAGTTCTCTCTCTCTTTCTATTTGGATAGTACTTTCCATCACAAGTCTACTGGAATTGTCTTGAATCACCTTGTTGTTCAAGAGCCAGGTCTACCACAGTTGATCATTACATACTCTTGATGTAACTGTGCATAATGTTCTCTTGGTTCTGCCCATTTCACTGAGCATTAGTTCATGTCTTTCCAGGCCATTTTGAAAGTAGGCTGCTCATCACTTCTCACAAGACAATGACATTTCATTGCATTCATATACCATAACTTATTCAGCTATTCTCCAACTTAGAGGCATCTACTCAGTTTCTAGTTCCTTTCCACTACAAAAAGGGCTGCTACAAAAATATTTGCACTACAGAGTCCTTCTCCCTCTTATATAGTCTCTTTGGGATAGAGATCCAATAAAAACACTGCTGGATCAAAAGATATGTTCACTTTCATATTTCTTTGGGCAGAGTTCCAAATTACTTTCCAGAATGGTTGGATCAGTTCATAATTCCATTAACAATGCATTAGTTTTCTCACATCCTCTCCAAAGTCCATCATTATCTTTTCTTGTCATCTTAGAAGATTTTAAAGGTAGAAAGTAGAACACCAGGGGGGCTGAGCCAAGATGGCGGAGTGAAAAGGTGACTTTCTGCCTCTCCTCGGATCTTCTCTCAAATCAACAATAAAATAAGCCTCTGAACTGATCTTCAAGTCAACAAACTCAGAAATATTTGGGCACTGCTCTCTGGATAACTTCATATCAGGTTAGTCAGACTCAGAGAGAGAGATAAATAGACAACTTCTGCATAGGCCGGAAGTGAGGGTGGGACTCAGCTCAGCCTGGCAGAAATTCCAAACTCCAAACTCCAAATTCCAAACACCTGGAGTTAATCTGAGGCATTCGGGACACTCTGCCCTGATTGGGGGCAGGTGTTCTTGCAGACTTGCCTTGTTTAAGGAGTAATTCAGACTTAGTCCTAGCCCCCC
>JAJPUD010032310.1:0-11994 GCA_023553655.1 Myrmecobius fasciatus | reverse complement strand
TTCAAAAAATCCTGGGAAGAATTACATGAACTGATGCTGAGTAAAATAAGCAGAACCAAGAGAACATCGTACACAGTAAGACCAACACTGTGACGATCAACTATGATTTAGCTCTTCTCAGAATTACAGTGATTTAAAACAATTCCAAAAGACTCTAATAGAGAAAATTCTATCCATATCCAGAGAAAGAACCATGGAGTCCGAGTGCAAATCAAAGCATACTATTTTCACTTTTTTTAAAGTTTTTTTCTTTCTCATGGTTTTTCTCCTTTGTTCTAAGCTTCTTAGTGGAAATGTGTTTAAGTTGATTGTACATGTAACTATATCAGATTGTTGTTTTGAGGGAGGGGAGAAGAAAAGGAAGGAGAAAAATTTGAAACTCAAAATTTTGCAAAGATAAAAGTTGAAAACTATCTTTACAAGTATTTGGAGGAAGGGAGGAATACTATTAAGTGGGAGGAGGGGGGAAAGCTTGCAGCACCAGGAACTCTGGGAAGATAGAGTGGGTTTGAGTAGCCAGTGGGATGATTCAGGCTTGAGTTACCTTCCCTCAATTAACACTTCTCTTTCCTACTCTACTGTGAATTAATTTTTCTCTCTGAGGCCCTTGTGAATTATGACAGGGTGACTAGAAGGGAGCTCCCACTGGAAACCTATTTGTTTGTCTCCTTTTGACAGGGCCATCCTATTATTGCTGCCTGAACTATGTGCCAGGGAGATCTCCAGCTGGAAGAGACCTTGGAGGCCAGCCCCCTAATTTTTTTTTGAATAGATGCTTATTGACTGAGTAATTGAAGAAACAGAGGGGGGAGTTACTGGTCCAAGATCACCCAGCAAACCAGTATCAGCAGAGGTTCTGGGTATTGACTCCAAATCCAGCTCTCTCTCCACTCACTGGACTCCCCTGAGGTTTGCCAAAGGAGGAGAGGCAGAAGGGGCTAAGGAGCCCACCAGATGGTGGTCAGTAGGTTTCTCACTCCAGAGAGAAGAGAACAGCCCCAAAATGAGTGGCCAGGAGGAAGTTCCTGCTTGGGAGAGTGTCAGGCATGAGAAAATAAAGAGAAAACCACCCCCTGGTCACAAATCATGGATTGAAAAGGGCTGAAAGGGATTCTCTTGGCCCAATCCCCTTACCTCACAGAAGGAGAAACAGACCCAGAGTGGGCAGATGACTCGGGTAAGATCACAGAGCCACAGACAGAGTTGGCAGGGATCTCAGAGCCCATCTGGTTTGAACAAGAATCCCTTCATCACAGGGAGCATGTATGGTGCAATGGAAAGAGCTGGTCCTGGGTCCAAATTCCACCTTTGACCCTTCCCATCTGTATGACTTGGAACAAGTCACTTTAAAGGGAAAAAACTGTTAAATGAGGACGGAGGGACTCCGAGGTCCCTTCTAGCTCTAGACCTGTGGTTCTACAATCCCTACTCTGTGGTCAGACATTTGTGTGGCCAGAAGGCTTTGGGAGTGGGGGTGGGGGAGACCCATTAATAACAATAACAATAATAACTCAACTTTACAGAGCTTTAAGGTTTGCAAGATACTTTGCAATTATTTACTCATTTGGGCTTTAAAACAACTGTGGGAGGTAGGTGCTGTTGTTATCCCCATTTTACAGATGAAGAAACAGGCTGGGATTCAAATGACTTGCTCAGGGTTGGGTGCTAGTAAGTGAGGCAGGATTTGTTTTTTTTTTTTTTTATAAAGCTTTTTATTTGCAAAACATATGAGTGACCTTTCAACATTGACCTTTGCAAAAAAAAAACTTTTTTTCCCAAGCTTTTCCTTTCCCTCCCCCCCCGCCCCCCACCCCTAGATGACAGGTAATCTAATACATGCTAGATAGGATAAATTATATGACAAATACAATACATGTATACATATCTATACAGTTATCTTACTGCACAAGAAACATCAGATCTAGAAAGAGAAGAAGAAAAAAAAACAACCTAAGAAGGAAAACAGAATGCATGGAAATATTCACAGAAAGCATTAAAATGCTGTGTTGTGGTTCACTCTCAGTTCCCACAGGCCTCTCTCTGGATGTATATGACTATCTTCATCGCAGCACAACTGGTTTGAATCACATCATTGTTGAAGAGAACCATGTCCATCAAAATTGATCATTGTATAGTCTTGTTGCTGTGTATAATGTTCTCCTGGTTCTGCTGATTTCACTCATCATCAGTTCATGCAAGTCTCTCTAATCCTCTCTGAAATCCTCCTGTTGGTCATTTCTTACAGAACAATAATATACCATAATTTATTCAGCCATTCTCCAATTGATGGGCATCTTTTCAATTTCCAGTTTCTTGCCACTACAAAAAGGGCTGCCACAAACATTTTTGCACATGTGGGTCCCTATCCCTCCTTAAAAATCTCTTTGGGATATAGGCCCAGTAGAAACACTGCTGGGTCAAAGGGTATGCACTGTTTGATAACTCTTTGAGCATAGCTCCAAATTGCTCTCCAGAATGGTTGGATCCGTTCACAGTTCCACCAACAATGTATCAGTGTTCCAGTTTTCCCACATCCCCTCCAACAGCTATCATTATCATTTCCTGTCATTTTAGCCAATCTGACAGGTGTGTAGTGGTATCTCAGAGTTGTCTTAATTTGCATTTCTCTGATCAATAGTGACTTGGAGCACCTTTTCATGTGACCGGAAATAGTTTCAATTTCTTCGTCTGAAAATTGTCTGTTCATATCTTTTGACCATTTGTCAATTGGAGAATGGCTTGAATTCTTATATATTTGAGTCAATTCTCGACATATTTTAGAAATGAGGCCTTTATCAGAACCTTTGGATGTAAAAATATTTTCCCAGTTTACTGCTACCCTTCTAATCTTGTCTGCATTCATTTTGTTTGTACAAAAACTTTTCAACTTGATATAGTCAAACTTATCTATTTTGTGATTAATGATGAGTGAGGCAGGATTTGAACTCAGGTCATCATTTCAGTCACTTTGTTAGCTAGCTCCCAGACTGCCCACTCTCTCCACACTCATTGTGTGGACACATCTGGGACCATCATACCAGGGTCTACCTCTTTGCAGCAGTTTTCCTTCCTTGCCCCTGCTTCCAGTAGTCTGGGGCCCTGAGGACTGAGGGGGTCCCCTCTCCTGGGTGGCAGCAAATCCTTGAATCCTGTTCTCTGGCCCCCGGAGCCTTCAAGCTCAGGTGTCTCTGTGTTAAACACCCCCAGTTTCTTCACAGCTCCTTTTCCAGTCTCCCCTTTGGAAGCTGCCCATCCTGGCCATCAGCTGGCTGTAGCCTCAGGTCCCTGACCTCTGGATTCCCTGACCTCCTGGTCCCCTGACCTCTGTGGTGGAGCTCTCTCCAGCTCAGCTCAGGATGGTTTGGCCATTCCTCGAACCCGAGCTCAGCAGCTGCTGCTCCCGCTGGCCTTTCGGAGTTCTGCCTCATATCTTTAGGAAGGAAGAGAAAGCCTCCCCTGATCCTGGGCAGGGGACAAGGTTGTTACCAGCATGGCAGGGGTTAAGGAGCCCGAGACCCGCACAAAGCCCCTGCTGATGCTGGGAGGAGGTGGGGGCTGGTGAGGGGACCTGATGGTTTCCAGATGTTCAGGCAGCCTCCCTTGGCATTGGCGGTCTCAGGTAGCCCAGGGGAGGCCATGCACAGGACTTTGGGTGTCAGAGAGAGAAGAACTGTATTTGGTCCCTATGTGGCCTTTGCCAAGTCACCCACCTCCCTTCTCTGGGCCTCAGTTTCCTGTTGTGTAAATCTGGCCTCAGTGACCTTGACAGCCTCTGGGGTCTTAGAGGGCATCATGTTGGGTCTGTTCCCCAAACTCCCTCCAGAGAAGAATTGGGTTGAAGCCCTCCTTGTTTGGGAGTGCCCTCCCCAGAGACAAGCTGGGACTTGTGCCCCTTGTTCCTCTCCTTCCCTGAGGAATCCTGGGTCATCTGAGACGTGGGGTCTCACAGGATTCCTTTGAGGTGATTCTGGACCAAGAAGCTCAGGTTCCTCATTGCTTCTCCCATCCCCACCTGTGGCCATCTCCCCCTCCCCTGACTCAGAATACAAATGAAGCATGTTACAGGGGACAATGAACTTTAGGCATCAGGATCTGAGTTCGAGTCTGAGCTTCCTTGTTCCTCTCGAGATCCAGAAAGGCTGCCTCATGTTGGAGGACACCTGGGATACTGAGGCACTGGTTGGAGGAGGGGATCCAAGTGGGGAAGCTGCAGAGGGAAGGAGCAGGGCAATGTGGGTTGGGGAGAAGCCCACTGGGGAAGCTGAGAAAGCCTGGCCATCTGCCGGCTTCCTATTTTAACTAATTAATCTTGCTAGCTAGGTGCTAAGCTCCTTTGTTTCTTCCTGCTAGAGGAAGTACCAGGGCTCTGAGTGCCCTTTCATTTTGGCACCCACTTTCATTTTGACACTTCACAGTCGGGCTATGTATGAGCTATGTGATCTTGGGCTAGTCACTTCCCCAGAGTCTGCTCTTTATGTAAAAATAAAAGGCTTGGGCCAGGTGATTTTGAGGCTTACTCCAGTTTGAATCCAATTTGGGAGGTTTGGGGGAGTCTGGTCTTCTGGGAAGTGTGTAAGAAACTGGGCAACACCAGTGTCTGTCAGAAAGTCTGCCGTTTACAGCCTCAGAGAGATGCCTGGGGATGGAGAGCCCAGTGACCTTCTTGTGTCGTACTGGATCTTCTGGAGTTTGAAGTTGGCTCACTGGAGCACCAGGCTTCTTCCCTTAAGGCACTATTTTTAAGGACATACTGAGACATCCCCGGAGCTCAGAACTCTCGGGTTCCAGTGCCCCCCACTGCCATATACATGCCCTGTGATCCCGGGTATGCCATTTAACTTCTCAGTTCTCCTGGCATCTCTTTTAAAGAGAAGCTACCAACCTGCACTGGGAGATAGATTTCTTATCTGGGAGTTTCCTCTCTCAATGAAGTGTCCAGGGCAGCCCTATCCTTAGCCTGCTGTGTGTGGCAGCATCTATTCTGCTGGGCACTGAAGGCTAAGGTTAGAGAAGTGCCCGCCCCTGAAGGGGATCATGCTTTACCAGGGGATGTAGACACTTATACAGGTGACTATAAGACCTGGACAATGTTCTTGGATCAATCCACTGGTGAAGTCATAAAACAGGACTGTCTGTGGGAGAGTCGGACGGGGCATCATTAACAGTGGGGTGACAGAGCAGGTGGATTGGGGGGAGTTGGCTTTGGGGTGTAGGTTGGACTACATGGCCTCTGAGCACCCTACAACTTCCCCATCCGTGATGTGATTCTCAGTGGAACTTGCAAAGGGGAGGAGGAAGTAGGCTGTTCCAGGCACATAATGATAATCATATAGTATTATTACATATATAATTATATTTTTACATGATATTATTATAAGAGCATATATTTTTGTTGTCTGTTCAGGCGTGTCTTACTCTGTGACCAAATTTGGGGTTTTTTTGGCAAAGGTACTAGAATGGTTTGCCATATTCTTGTCCAACTCATTTTACAGATGAGAAAATTGAGGCAAACTGGGTGGAGTGACTTGCCCAGAGTCACACAATTAGTAAGTGTCTGAGGCTGAATTTGAACTCAAATCTTCTTGAGTCCAGGCCAGGCACTATATACCTCCATCTTTTAGAATGCCTTAAATGGTAGTCATAGGAGTGTGAATGTTACCCAGGAGACAATAGAGAACCCCTGAAGGCTTTTAAGCAGAGGGATAACATGACTAGATCCATAGGTAAGATCTAGCAGCAGGATGAAGTAAGAAACTAGAGTGGGGTGGGGGAGGAGAATGGAAGTGAAAAGAGACTTAGATCACACATATTTAACCTATATCAGATTGCTTGCTGTTTGGGGGAGGGGGAAGGTAAGGGAGAGAGAGAGCAAAATTTAGAACACAAAAATCTTACAAAGATGAATATTGAAACTATCTTTACCTGTATTTGGACAAATAAAATACTATTGAGGAAAAAAAAGTTGGGGTGAAGAAAAGAGACCTAGGAGGATGTGTCATCTAGGTGGGTGCCAAAGAGGCTGTTAACTGAGGTGGTAGCAACAGAATTGGAATGAGGGGATGGAATCTACAGATGAAAATGGCCGGGATTGGATGCTCAGGGGGTCTTGAGAGGTGATTGATCACTGGTCAATGAACAAGACCTTCAAAACCATGTGATCCAAACTTCTCATTTTATAGAAGAGGAAACTGAGGTTCACAGAGGTTAAGTGTTACACGGGAACAGAGTGGACTCCAAACCCAAAATGAGAGGTTGGATTCAGTGGCCTCGAAAGTCCCTTCGGCACTATATATCCCGGATCTGGGAAGCTAGTCTGATTCTTCCCCCTTTTAGTGTTCTCTAAGTGCCTTCTGTAGATGTGCTGTACCCCCACCCCCATAAGAGTATGAGCTCTTGAAAGCTTGGGCTAGTCTGTGTCTGTAATGTTAGCAGATATAGTACTTTATACTCAACATGAAGGTGATTCATTTTTGTGGACTCGGAAGTACGTGCTGTCTCTAAATATCTAAAGGGTAATTTAGAAGATGAATTAGCCCATTCCACTTGGCCCTGGAGGGCAGGACTAGGAGGTGGGCCCCATAATTAGAACCCATCCAATTGTGTTCGCTTAGTGCTCCGATCCAGCAAATATCGATTGTCAGATGTTGGGGCAGCATGAGATTCAGTCCTGGATGACTAAGGCCCTCCACCTCTGCCATTATCTTCTGTCTTCTTCCTCAGCCTCTCCTTCCATTCTAGGGCTCGAAAGGGGTGCTCATAAGCCCCTAGAGGTATTCCCCAAAGTCCCACAGTCCTCTCTGCCAGGGCCATTCAAAAATACTCCCAGTGGCCTTGAATGGCAGAGCTTATTGGCCCAATGCTGTTGTTAAGTCCGATAGACTAATTTCCTAGAAATTTTTTGGGGGGGAGAAATGACAAGGGATGGGTGAGGGCCAGGAATTGAGGATTATTTTTGAGGTCTGGGAGGTGACAGCCATTGGCCAGCTCGGAAGTGCCCTTCTCTTCTCACACCTCTCTGTCTGGATGCAGAGTAAGTTAGCTTCCTTCTCCAGCGTGACTCATCCTTGCTTTGTACAAGTGAGAGCCAGAAGTCTGGGCCCAGATTTCTGCAGATTTAAGCCAGCTGTGCAGCCAGCCACTGGCCCACAGGCCTGACTGAAGAAGCAAGGGAAACTAATAGGAAGGAACACGGAACTCTCTTTCTTTCTGAGTATTCTAGGCTCAGGGGAGGAAGGTACTGTGGACCTAGGTACTGGAAGGGACCCGGAGGGCATCCAGCATAACTTCCCCATTTTGGAAATGAGTATATCCACTCTAGAGAAGTAAGATGATTCACTCGAATCATACCAGATTCGAATCTCTGGCTCCAAACCCAGCATCCATTCTATCTCATCATCTGCCCTGCCTTATTCCTCTAGGATTTGGGGCCAATCTTTCTCATCTGGAAAATGAGGGACCTCAGAGGCCGTCTAGGCCATCCTTCTTATATCACTGATGCGGAAACTGAGGCACATAGAAAGTTAGTGTCTTTAGTAATCATTGACCCAGACTCATATTATCCAATGAGATAATAATTGTCTAGCACTTAGCACAGTGCCTGGCACATAGTAAGCACTATATACCTGCTAGTTATTATTATTATTATCTAATTCAACCTACTTCTTTGACAAAAGAGCAAACTTCAAGATCACCCAGATATTGAATATTAGAACTGGGATTTGAACTCAGATCCACCCTGCAAAGTGTGGTAGAGGATTTCACAGGAGCCAGCCAGTCTTTTCCTATTCCTCCAAATACTCCCGGTTTACCTCTCATTGCCTAAACTGCTCTTCTCATAGTATTTCATTCTCCAGTAAAAATTAAAATTTTAAATGCACTTACCTCTGACTGGCTACATTCTATACATGGCTGTATATTCCTCCCCACCTCTCTCTGTCTCTCCGTGTGTGTCTCTCTCTTTCTCTCTCTCTCTCTTTCTTTCCCTCTTATATACATATGTGTGTGCATTTGTATATAGATAGATGGATAGATATACACATGTGTATATAGAGATATTTAGATAGATACAGATAAACTATAGATCTCTTGGTTTCATATAATTTTCTTTTCTAGTCATAATCCTCCCCTCATAGTTGGAGTACTAGCCCTAGTAATAAAGAGGGGAAAAAACTCATCAGAACCACAAACAAACAAACAAAAAACCAAAACAAAACCATAAACCAAATCTGAGGTCCTATAGGACTTCACTAAGAGAGAAAGGCGTGTCTTCTCGTCCCTTCCTCAGGACCAAACTTGGTCCTTCTATTTAGCCAGTGTTCAATTCTGGATTGCTTCTGTGCCTTATTGAGTTAACACATTCTTTCTGGAATAATTAACACTTTGATTTAAACTCATCCACCCCCTACCAGTTATCACTGACTAGAGATTTCTTTCTTGGGGGCATGTTTTGATAATAGGGCAGTGAACACCTGAAAAGGGTCTAGGTTGGGAGAAAAGCCATAAACAAGGGAGGGTGAAGATTTACCTTTGCCTTTACCAATATGGCAGCCTACGACATCGGTCCACTTCTCATTTTTGCCCAAGGCCCGTGGGGGTCTTTTCTTTAGTCCTGGAGCTTGTAGGAGAAGGGGAGAGAGGGAGCACACAGGAAGGGTCCAGTTTTTAAGTCTTCTAGAAGAAAGACTTTAGTGTTTAAAGAATCAGATTGGCCAGATTGGTTGCTTCTAAATTCTGGTGTGACTTGGGACTAAGGTCTTTCCTTCTCTAGGCCCTATTTCCTCATCTCTCAAATGAGGGGTTAAGACTGGATGGCTTCTGAGACCTCTTCTGGCTTTCTGCTGGCCCTCAAGGCCAACTGCTTCCTTTTTCTAGGTAGAGAAGGGAAGAGATTTACCAGAGGGATACAATTGGGTTGGTTAGCCACCAAACCAGTGCTGGAGGGCCTTGTTTTCCTGTTTCTATAACTTCAAGACCATGGCTCTTAACTCTGAGAAGGGCCCTCCCTGCTTAGAACCAACAACAGGTGGGGAGGCTGGGTCCCCTCCCACAGGGGCTGCCCCAGCTGGAGCTCAGGAGGCCTTCCTTTCTAAAAGGACTGGGGCCTGAGCGGGCCTTGATCACTGTGTTCCTTTCCCCAGGCCAATCCTTCTGGGTTGGTGTTTATTTAAAGCAACTGCTGTTTCTGTTTCATGTGTTTAATTAAATTATTTTCTGGGGTGGGTTCAGAGGCCCATTTCATACAAAGGGTTCAGTTTCTTTGAACACTTTTAAACCAAGTTAAGGAAAAAACCTGACCCAGCAGTTCAGCGGCCCCTGAATGAAGGTGCTGGGGCTGGTAGAAGGTGAGCCTGGCAGGAGATGCTGGCCAGCTCATTAGTCCCAAACAAGGGCAGAGGGCAGGGGGGCAGCAGCAGTGGCAATGGGGTAGGATGTGTCTGTCATTTGGTGGTTCTCAAGCATTCTACTGACAAAGCCCTGAGTTTGGGACGATGGCTACTCAGTACAGTACAGATGCTCCACTTACAGGGGGAAAGGGTGGAAGTATCCCAAAGCAACAGACAGAAGTTCCTGAGAAGCAAATGTAGCCTATGAGAGCAAGCCTACTCACAGCGGTGGGCTGTCCATCCTTGGAGGCTTTCACTGTGACCCCAGTGTGATAGGATGAAAGGTGTCTGTGTGACTTAGAGCAGGAGCCCTGGGTGAAGAGATGAACATTGAAGTTCAAGCTGGAAGGAATCTCTAAGACCATCTGGCCCAACTCTCTTATTCTAAAGAGGGGGAAACTGAGGCCCAGTGAGATAATTTGTCTATAGTGGCAGAAGCAAGACCTCGGACTCCACATAATAACAAACCTAGGATCACAGCTTTGACAGATGAGGGCCAGAGAAGGGAAATAGCCTGTCCAGCGGTATGTAGGTAGGAAGGGACAAAAGTATTTGAGCTCAGAGTCTCCAACTCCACCTGAAGAAAGTCTGTTTTGTTCCCCAGGGAGCCCTGGTTTAGGGGGTTTCCTCTGCTTTTGAAAAGGTGCCTTTGAGCCTGGGGGGCTAGAGGGGACATAAGGGGGTTTGCTGGAATTTCTTAACCCTCTGTCTCTCCTGGAGCCTTTTTGATGAAAGGAAGGAAAATGAATACTCGGTGATCCATCAGGTTGTGTCCCTGGATAATGTGTCTCTGGATATGTTGGCTCTGGATAATTTGTCTCTGGATATTGTGTCTCTGGGTAATGTGATCCGATGCCTTTTCTCTACTTCTCCTCCCATGAAAGACGCTGTAGTTGTGTTCCCAGCAGAAGCACAAATGGCCAAGAACTGTCCAACAAGTAGTGCTCCCCAACTGGTGGGAAGCAGTAAATCCCTTGTGTCTGTGGGGGAGTATTCAAGCAGAAGCCTCCAACCACCTGTCAAAAATACTGTGTTGGTCTGGCTCTGCTGCTGCTCTCCCCAGACATCTGCATTGGCTCCCTTTGCTTTGCAATTAAAATTATGAAAACTCTTCTGCTTGCTAGTCCGGGCCACCCTTATCTTTTGTGTAACTAGTGGGCTGGTCCCTGAACTCTCAGTGCCTTTGGACAGGCTGTACCTCATGTCTGGAGTACCCTCCCTCCTCCTTTCTTCAAAGCTTCCTTCAAAGCCTAACTCGGGTATTGCCTTCTTTGGGAAACTTTCTCTCTTGTTCCCAGTTATTAGGGTTTTCTCCTTGTGTAAATTATCTTGTATTTACTGATTGTAAATTGTTTTGGAGCCAGGGCTGGTTTTCAATTTTGTTTTTATAGCCATAATACCTTCTGCATTGTAGGATTAGATGCTTATTGATTTATGGTGAGTTCTGGTTGGGTGAAGGGATCTCCAGTGTTCCTTCTAGCACGTGGCCTCAGGAAGAGATTGATTTTTTGGTCTTCTCGGCTCTCCACCCACCCCAATGTATCAGCCAACAAATGGGAGATATAAAGGCCCAGTCTCTTCCCTTAAAATGGCAAAGTTGCAGAGGAGCATTGGATAACTAGTACCTGAAAAGGAAGATAGACAACTAAGTGCTCTAGAAATCGGGAAAAGGGAGAGAGCTCACTGTGAGTCTTGAAGACTTTCTGAGCCTTGAAGGATGAGCTCAGATTTTTTAGGATAGGTATGGGTTCATATATGCAACAAATACTTAGTAAGCACATACAGTATGCTACTGCTGTATGCCAAAATCACACATGAGACTCACCTGTACATGATGCCGTTGGACTGACTTGGTCATCGTCTCCTGAGCATCCACCATGTGCCAGGATCTCTCTCGCTCCAATGGGACCACCTAGTGGGGTGTTGTGCAGAGAGAGACAGAGCTAGAGAGACACAGAGACAGCAACAGAGGGAGAGAAACTTTTGTGTGGGGAGTCAGAGGGCCTGGATTTGAATCCCAGGTTTGCTATTGGCTTCTTGTGTGAACCCAGGCTAACAATCAATCAGCCATCAACAGAAATTTATTAAGTGCTAAATTATTAATACATTAAATTATTAAGTATTTACTCTGTTCGGGGTATTGGGAAGCAAGCCAAAGAAAAGGCGAATACAATCCCTGCCCTCAAGGGGCATATATTCTAATGGGAGAGGCAATAGATCCTTATGAGATACATTGTAGAGAAATGTAACCTTTGAGAGAGTCAACAAACATTTATTAAGTGTTACTAAGTGTCAGATATTCAGAGAAAGGTCGGAACAACCCCTTTCCTCAAGACTGGAGGCAGGAAACACAAATCTTCACCAATATGGAAGTCAAACAAACTTTTACCAATGCAGCAGTTAAGCAAACTTTCACTAATATGGCAAACAAACCTTCACCAATATGGCAGTCAAACAAGCCTTCAAACAAACTTTTACCAATATAGCAGTTAAACAAACCTTCAAACAAATCTTCACCAATACGGCAGTGAAACAAACTTTTATCAAACAGACCTTCACCAATAAGAAGTTGAACAAATCTTCACCAATTTGGAAATCAAACAAACCTTTC
>JAJPUD010032309.1:0-11994 GCA_023553655.1 Myrmecobius fasciatus | reverse complement strand
CTTCTGCTTCTTGCTCATGATTTAAAGTTGGGATATTGGTCAAAAGCAGAAAAAACTGCAACAATTTGTATTTGCCCTGGGGCAGTTTGCCGAGTTGACTTCCGGTCTGAGGCTGGTCGGGCTAGATTCGCACTAGGACCACGTTTTCAACTGTTCTCGATCCAAAGGCAGATCTGCCAAAGCACCTGCCCGCAAGCAGAGCAAAGTGGCCCAGGCATCTCCCAGGGGCTTCCTGGGTGCCCAAAATCCTCCCCTCTATCGCAGCCCTGACTTCTGCCCCGGCTGGAGTCTGATAGCGACCAGGGCCCAATTTCCCCTGAGGCTAACCTTCTCCGGAGTTCTTTCAAGGTAGATCTTTGATGGAAGTGTGTTGTAGTCCAAATGCTTGGCGGGATCCTCACTCAGAAACCAGTTGGAAGGCTTACTTTGTCTGGGTTTGAGGGAATGTCCCGGGAGTTCACAGAGAAAGCTGTCCACAGTTCATCATCTTGGCTCCGCCCCCCTCTGCCTCGCTTTTTCTTAAGAGCGACCAGACTCCTCTGTGCAAGATGTAGTTCAAGACAACTAGAGTTGGCCCTGGATGTAATGAAGACCTTGGCTAAGAGTAAAGACTAAGGTCTTTAACAGATCTGAGTTTAATTAACTGAGGCAAGGCCCTTTCAGTGATCAAGGCTAGGTAAGATCATCTTTTACCTGGTCACAAAATAACCAAAAAATCCAATCTGGGAGGGGGAGGCCCTAGGACATCTGCTGAGTTTCAAGACCTCATTTGGAGAAAGGGGAAGTGAGGTTTTATGACCTTAGGTGATTAGGAAGCAAAGTTAATAGGGCCAGAAGCTATGTCAAAAGAGATGCAACTTAAGATAGAGATAAAGGGTCAATCAAATCACAGGAATATCCCTGACACTTTTTAGGGGTGAAATGTGTTACCCTGTATTGCAAAGAAAGAGGGGAAGTCTGGAAAGTACCATATTACATATCAGTCAAGATCTTAAGAATATTTTAGAGAACCTTCCACAATTTAAATACTTTTAAGATTTTTGCTGAAGAAACCTCACAATATAGGCTAACTACTAAGGAAGTCAGGGAACAAAAAAAATATACATAAAAGATTAATCATAGAAAAAAGTGATGATGAACACAGGAGCAGCATTAGTAACATCAAATATGACACCTTCAGCACAATCAATCCTCATCATGTAATCCATGGCTTGAAAGTGGCCAAAAGAACACAAATCTCTTATAGGCAATTTGTTCTGGGAAAACACTGATGCAAAGGTTCAACCAATACTGCTGCCTATTCAGTTTTCTTGGACTCACTCACCAAAACTTCTTCCTTCCTAAGAGCCAGATCAGGGGATGATAGCAAAACAAATCTTTTCATCTTTTCCCCAGGATATCATAATTTTTACTGTCAACATCCAAGTAAATACACATTTACTATGGTGACATAGTGATAGTTTCACCTCTTCTATGTTGTGGGAAAACAAAGCACATCTGAACAATTTATTCTCTTGGTCCCCTAAGTCCTTTCTTGAAAGGAGTTGTTAAATCACCCTAGAGAAAAGGAATCCTGCCAGTTGAGAAGGATCAGAACAATGCCAGCCCTCTAAGGGAGCAAGACTTTCAAGCCTAGATGATTCTACTTAAAGAATAAGAAAGGGCCAGAAAGAGTCAGCTGAAATTATATGCTATAATAACTATTCTTAGCAATTAAGTCTTCCTATAGACTGAATCCAGATAACCCTTCCCATTCTTGGGATGGCATTGATTCATCACAGACCTGATCATTGCTACTGGGAGGCTGGGCACCAGACCTAAACAGTCAGGTCTATGATAATATAACTACTGATTAACATGAGCAAAACTTTTGCCTTAAATGGGGTAAGAATGATATCCCTTTTGAAGGAGTTTCATTTGTCACCTAACTTTCCTTCCTTCCTTCCTTCCTTCCTTCCTTCCTTCCTTCCTTCCTTCCTTCCTTCCTTCCTTCCTTCCTTCCTTCCTTCCTTCCTTCCTTCCTTCCTGCCTTCCTTCCTGCCTTCCTAGTTGCCTAGCTGCCTTCTGGGCTGCCTTTCTACCTTACTTCTTTCCCACCTCCCCTCTCCTTCTATCCATATAGGGAATCATCCTTATCTAAGGGCATTCTACCCCAAAAACGTAACTTTTGTTCATTTAAACTTCACAAGACATCTTGGGGGTTTACATGCCAGATCTCTTTTTTCCTTGTTTTTACTTCTTCTATCATTAAAAAACTGTGATAATTAACTCTTTTGCTCCATGTAATTCATTTCTTTATTGAAAAAACAATATTAGAAACTGAATCTTTGATAAAGCTCATTGAAATTCAAATGGAGTGACTTAATCAAGTCTTAAACCCAAATCATTCTGGTTCTCACTGATTAGTTGACAAGAGGTTAAAAAGTTTTTAATAATAGAATAAAATATAAAATTTCTCATTGGAAAAAAAAGGTCGATCTAGAAAAGAAATCTAGGAAAGCTAATATAAAAATTATTTGACTACTTGAAAGCCGTGACAAAAAAAAGCCTGAAAACATTTTCCAAAAAATTATAAAAGAAAACTGACTTGATATATTAAATATATTAGAATTACAAGGCAGGAGGGTAGAATCAAGATTGCAGAAAGTACACAGATCTTTGAGCTATTCCTGGCTTCCCTCAGATTAACACCAAATCAAACCTCTGAAATGGTTTTGGAGTGACAGAACACACAGATATTTGGAATGTAACAAATTTTCAGGAGATTTTTTTGGAAGAACTTCAGAAAAGATCTATAACAATCGGGGGGGGGGTTGGGGAGAGGAAAAAGAGAGGAGAGGAGGCCAAGTGTAGGTGCAGCACAGGAATCCAGGGTGATGTGATGTCCATGCATTGGGGGAATCTACTGGGAAGCTCTTAGCCAAAATATGGTGGCATTGATTATTCTGTCCTGCCTCAGAAACCAGTGAATCAGCAGCAGGATCTAGCACATCCTATGCAACTACAAAAGGCAAATTATGAGTCCCTGAACTCCAGAATAACATGGGGCTTGGCCATGTCCACCCAGCACACGAAAGAAGCCAGCACTGGCCTCAGGGCAGTATGAAGCTGCTGTCACCTACAGAGAAAGCTTGGGCCAATTTCCCCTTTGTCCTAAGAGCAGACCTCAATCTTTAAAAATGAGCAAAAAAGCAAAAAAGCTCTGACCATAGATAGCTTTTATGAAGACAGAGAAGAACAGACTTCAAACCCTGAGGACATATAGGCAAATCATCTTCAGATGAAGTCCCAAAGGGTGATATGAATTTGTCTCCATCTCACAAAGCTCTCTTGGAAGAATTCAAAAAGGATCTTAAAAGAGAATCAGAAGAAAAATGGGAAAAGGAAATGAGAACTTTGCATGAGAATTTGGAAAAGGAAACATAAAAATCATCTGAAGAAAACTCCTTAAAACTAACTATAGCAAAATGGAAAAAACATATCACTCTTTACAAAACAGATTTGATGAAATGGAAAAAACATATAACTCCTTACAAAATAGATCTGACAAATTATAAAAAGAAAACAACTGGTTGAAAAACAGAATTTGTGAAATGGAAAAAAAAAACAATCAACAAAGCAACTCATTCAAAAGTTTAATTGGCCAAATACAAAAGAAGATAAAAAAGCTATAGAAAGCTATAGAAAATAATCCACTAAAAATTAGAATTGAACAAACTGAAGTGAATGACTCAATGAGATATCAATCAGTCAAACAAAACCCCAAAATGAAAAAAAATAGAAGAAAATATAAAATTCCTCATTGGAAAAAAGATCCAGGAGAAACAATCTAAGAATTATAGTACTATCTGAAAACCATGATAAAAAATACCCTATATAATATCTTTCAGGAAATCATAAAAGAAAACTGGCCTGATGTCCTAGAACTAGAGGATAAAATAGCCATTGAAAGAATTCACCAATCATCTCCAGAAAGAGACTCCCAAATAAAAATTCCAAGGAATATTGTAGCTAAATTTCAGAATTATCAGATCTAGGAGAAAATATTGCAAGCAGCCAGAAAGAAACAATTCAAATAGCCAGGAGTCACAGTCAGAATTACCCAGGACATAACAGGTTCCACTCTAAAGAATCAAAAGGCCTGGAATGTGATATTCCATATCATGGGATATGGGAAATCCCATACAGTATTTAAGGGAAAATGAGCTTGGACTGCAGCCAAGAATCAACTATTCAGCAAAATTAAGCATTATGTTTTGGGGAAAAAGATGGATATTCAGTTAAACAGATGAATTTAATTTATTTCTGATGAAAGCACCAAAGCTGAACTGAAAATTTGATCTTCAAATACAAAACTCAAGAAAATCATAAAAAGGTAAAAAGGAAAGAAAAAAAAACAACTGTTTCTTTTAAAAATTAAAAAGTTTACATCCCTATATGGGAAGATGATACGTTTAAATTTTAAGAACAGTATCTCTGTTATGGTTATATTTAGAGGAATAGATATAATTTTATTTTATTGTGATGATATAAAAAAGAAGCTAGAGGTGGACGGGTAATTGTATTGGAAAAAGAGGAAAATGGAGGCAAAATAGGGTAAATCATATCTCATGGAGAGGCAAAAAAGTACCTATTGCAATTGAGAGAAAGAAGAAAGGGCAATGTGCATTCTGTAAACCTTACTCTCATCAGATTTGGTAAAAAGATAGTATTAAACACCTTTAGCATCATAGAAAAACTTGTCTCGCCCCATAGGAAAGTAAGAGAGGAAAAAGGGAAAGAAAAGGGGGAGGTTAATATAAAGGAGAACAGAAGTAGAAGGGGAAAGGCATAAGAAAAAAAGAGGGGCTGTAAAAGTGGAGGGCTTTTTGAGAAATGTGATCGTCAGAAGCAAAACACTGCAGACGAGGAGAAAGGGGAAAGGAAAGAGAAGAATATAAATAACTTGGGGAAAATAAGATTGTGGGAAATACAGAGTTAGCAATTTTATTTGTGAATGTGAATGGGATGGATTCTCTCAAAATAAAAATGGTTAGCAGACTGTATTAAAAGCCAGAATCCTACAATATGTTGTTTACAAGAAACACAGAGTAAAGATAAAAGGCTAGAGCAGAATCTACTATGTTTCAGCTGAAGTAAAAAAAGCAGGAGTAGCAATCCTGATCTCAGAACAAGGAAAAGCAAAAATAAATCTAATTAAAAGATATAAGGAAGGAAACTAGATTTTGCTAAAGGATTCCACAGATAAAGAAATATTAACAATACTAACCATATATACACCAAGTAATGTCATATCCAAATTCCTAGAGGAGAAACTCAGAGGAGCTGCAAGAAGAAATAGACAGAAAAGCTATACTAGTAGTGGATCTCAACCTTTCTCTCTCAGAATTAGACAAATTGAACCACCAAAATAAATGAGAAAGAATTTAAGGAGATAAATAGAATTTTAGAAAAGTTAGGTATGATAGATTTTGGGGAGGAAACTGAATGGAGACTTTTTTCTCAGTGGTACATGAAACTCACAGAAAAAAAAATGAATATCTATTAGAGCATAAAATCCTCAAAATCAAACGCAGAAAAAAATCATATCATGATGTAATAAAAATTACATGTAATAAAAGGCCAGGGAATAATAGACAAAAAATTAATTAGAAATTAAAAAATCTAATCCTAAAGAATGAGTGAATAAAACAACAAATCATAGACACAACTGATAATTTCATCCAAGACAATGTCAATAATGAGACAACATATCAAAGTTTATAGGATGCAGCCACAGCAGTTCATAGAGGAAGTTTTATTTCTCTGAATGTTTACTTGCAAAAATAGGGAAAGAGAAGATTAATGAATTGGGCATGCATCTAAAAATGCTAGGAAAAAAAAACAAATTAAAAACTTTCAATTAAATACTAAATTTGAAATTCTGAAAATAAAAGGGGAGATTAATAAAACAAAAAGCAAAAAATGAACTAATAAACTAAGCTGATTTTATGAAAAAAAACCCAAAAAATGGATAAAGCTTTAGTTAATTTGATTAGAAAAGGGAAAAAGAAAATCAAATTGTTTGAATCAAAAATGAAAAGGGTGAGTTTTCCACCAATGCAGAGGAAATTAGAGCAAAATAACTTAGGATTTAGTTTATCCAACTGTATGCTAATAAAACTGATAATTTAAGTGAAATGGATGAATACTTACAAAATATAAATTATCCAAATTAACAGAGCAGAAACTAAATTACTTAAATAATTTTATTTTAGAAAAAGAAATTGAACAAGCTATTAATCAACTCCCTAAGAAAAAATCTGCAGGGCCAGATGGATTTACATGTGAATTCTACCAAATATTTAAAAAAATAACCAATTCATTCCAACACTATGCAAACTATTTGGAAAAATAGGGAAAGAAGGAGTCCTACTAAATTCCTTTTATGATACAGATATGGTGCTGATATCTAAATCAGGTAGGGTCAAAACAAAGAAAGAAAAATATAGACCAATTTCCCTAATTAATATTGATACAAAAATCTTAAATAAAATATTAGCAAAGCGATTACAACAAGCTATCCCCAGAATTATGCACCATGATCAAGTAGGACTTATACCAGGAAGACAGGGCTGATGCAATATGAGAAAACTATTGGGACGATTGACTATATCAATAATCAAACTAACAAAAAAAAGCATATGATGATCTCAATAGATGCAGAAAAAGCATTTCACAAAATCCAACACCCATTCCTATTAAATACACTAGAGAGTATAGGAATAAATGGAGTTTTTCTTAAAATGATCAGTAGCATCTATTTAAAATCATCAGTAAGCATCATATGTAATGGGGATAAACTAGAACTATTCCCAATAAGATCAGGGGTGAAAAACAAGGCTGCCCACTATCACCATTACTATTCAATACTGTATTAGAAATGTTAACTTTGACAATAAGAAAATAAAAAGAAATCAAACAAATTAGAGTAGGTAATGAGGAAATCAAATTATCACTCTTTGCAGATGATATGATGGTATACTTAGAGATCCTAGAGAAGCAACTAAAAAACTACTAGAAAAAAAATTTAGCAAAGTTCAAGATGCAGAATAAATCCATATAAATCATTAGCATTTCTATATGTTCCCAAAAAAGTCCAGCAGGAAGACATACAAACAAAAATCCCATTTAAAATAACTGTAGATAGTGTAAAACATTTGGGAGTCTTCCTGCCAAGGTAAAATCAAGAACTACATGTACACAATGCAAAACCCTTTCCATACAAATAAAGTCAGATCTAATCCATTGGAAAAATATCAAGTACTCATGGGTAAGCCAAACTAATATAACAAAAAATGACAATAATACCTAAATTAATCTACTTATTCAGTGCCATGCCAATCAAACTCCCAATAAATTATTTAATAAAGAAGTTCATATGGAATAACAAAAGGTCAAAAATTTCAAGGGAATTAATGAAAAAAAAATACAGATGAAGGTGGCTTACTTGTACCAGAAATTAAACTATATTATAAAGCAGTAGTCATCAAAACCATTTGGTAAGAAGTAGAGTTGATCAGTGGAATAGATTAGATTTACCAGACGCAATAGTCATTATAGTAATCTAGTGTTTCACAAACCCAAAAACCTCAGTTACTGGGATAAGAACTCACTATGTGAGACAAATTGTGGGGAAAATTGTAAATTAGTATAGCAAAAACTAGGCATTGACTCATACCTAACACCCATTACCCAGATATGGTCAAAATGGGTTTATGATTACACATAAAGAGTAATAATATAAGTAAATTAGAAGAACAATGGGTAGTCTGTCCCTCAGATCTAAGGAGAAGGAATTTGTGACCAAAGAAGAACTACAGTACATTATGAAACACCATATGGATAATTTTGATTATATTAAGTTAAAAAGTTTTTGTACAAACAAAATCAATGCAGGCAAGATTAGAAGCAAAGCAATAAACTGGAAAAAAATGTGTCCAAGGATTCTGATAAAGATCTAATTTCTAAGACATATGGAGATTGACTCAAATTTATAAGAATTCAAGTCATTTTTAAATTGATAAATGGTTAAAGGATATGAACAATTTTCAGATGAAGAAATTAAAAGCATTTCTAGTCATATGAAAAAATGCTCTAAATCACTATTGATCATAGAAATGCAAATTAAGCAACTCTGAGCTACTACTACACACCTCTAAGATTGGCTAAGATGACAGGAAAGAAGAAGAAGAAGAAGAAGAAGAAGAAGAAGAAGAAGGAAGAAGAAGGAAGAAGAAGAAGAAGAAGAAGAAGAAGAAGGAAGAAGAAGAAGGAAGAAGAAGAAGAAAGAAGAAGAAGAAGAAGAAAATTGGGCCACTAATACATTGTTGGTGGAGTTTTGAACTGATCCAGTCATTCTGGAGAGCCAAAATGCCATCAAAATGTGCATACATCTTGATTCAGCAATGTTTCTACTGGGCCCATATCCCAAAGATATCATAAAGGAGTGAAAGGAACCCACATGTGCAAAAAATGTTTGCGGCAACCCTTTTTGTAGTGGCAAGAAACTGGAAACTAAGGAAATGTCTATAGTTGGAGAATGGCTGAATTAGTTATGGTATATGAATGTTATGGAATATTATTTTTCTATAATAAATGATCAGCAGAATGAAGAGAGACTTATATGAACTGATTCTAAGTGAAGTGAATAGAACCAGGAGAACATTGCACATAGCAACAGCAAGATTATATGATGATCAGTTCTGATGGACATGGCTCTTTTCAATAGCAAGGTGATTCAGGCCTGTTTCTAATGGTCTTGAGATAAAGAGAGCCATTGTGGATACTGAATGTGCATCACAATATAATATTTTCATTTTTTTTGCTGTTGTCTGCTTGTATTTTGTTTTCTTTCTCATTATTTTCCTTTTAGATTTTTCTTGTGCAGCATGATAATTCTGAAAAGATGAATAGAAGAATTATTACACATATTTAACATTTTGGATTACTTGTAGTCTAGGGGAAGGGAGAGGAAAAAAATTGGAACATAAGGTTTTGAAAGGGTGAATGTTGAAAATTATTTGGAAATAAAAGGATTTATTAAAAATATCTCTGAAAAGGGGGAAAAAGAAAGAAAAAGAAAAAAACTAAAACAAAGAGAGAATTACAAGACAAAATAGAAATTTAACTATACTAATAGGGGACCTCAACTTTCCCCTCTCAGAACTAGATAAATCTAACCAAAAAATAAACAAGGAAGAAGTTAAATAGATGGGTAAAATTCTACAAAAGTTTGATATGATAGATATCTGGAGAAAATGGAATGGGAATAGGAAAGAAGATACCTTCTTAGTAATGCATGGCACACACATAAAAATTAACATTGTAGTAGGAAATAAAAATCTTACAACCAAATACAAAAAAGCCAAAATAGCAAACATTATTTTTACATTATAATGCAACAAAAACTACATTCAATAGTGGACAATGAAAAGAAAAATTAAAAGGTAATTGGCAATTAAACATTGTAATCTTTTAAAAAGTAGGTCAAAGAACAAATCATAGAAACAATTTCATTGACTTAAGGGATGTAACCAAGAAAAATTTTGTATTTCTAAATGTTTACAACAATAAAACAGAGAAAAAGCAAATTAATGAATTGCTCATGAAACTAAAAAAAATAAATTAACTAGAAGAACAAATTTAAAATCTCCAATTAAACACCAAATTGGAAATCCTGGAAATCAAAGGAGAGATTAATAAAATAGAAGGTAAGAAAACCACTAAAATAACAAATAAATCTAGAAGCTAGTTTTCTGAAACAAACAAAAACAACCCAATAAAATAGATAATTGGTTAATTTGATTTAAAAAAAGAAAGAATAAAATCTAATTACTAGCATCAAAAATGAAAGAAGTGGCTTAGAAGTTGGAGTGTCTAGCCTTGGCTCCGGGTGTGCAAGCTGTTGAACCAACGAAAGACTTGCCCAGGTCCCAGTGTGTCTGGATTCCTGTGGCTGGCTTAATGGGAAAAAGCTCTGGAGGCTGGATCTTCTTTGAAAAAGCTTTCCTTGAAAGCTAGGTGTTTCCTGGCAACAGACACTCTTTACAGCAGAAGGAAAAATCGAAATCAGAAATTTCTTTTTATAGAAGGGGAGAAGCAAAAGGTCTTTTGAGAAGTCGATATTGTTCAAGATCGGCAATGTGGTGTGGAAACCACCTGCACCAACCTCAGGAAGAAATATTACTGGCTGGGGGGGGGGGTGATTACGTTGAGAAATTAATCAATATGTATGAGAAGACATAAGCTAGACAAAAAGCATAAAGAAAGCGGCCCAGGCTGCTCTGGAAGCAGGATCACTTACAACACTCCAGGAAGACACCTGGGTGGATCCTCATATCTCACCTTTGTCAGCTAGCAGCTCTTTGGGCTCCTGGAGCAGATTGCCTTTGAGGCTGCTGACTACTTTACAAACTGGGTGTTTGAGCAGTAGGCAGATCCTCAGCTGGTGAAGAAGTTCGACTTACTGGAAGGGATCATCTGTAGTGAGTTTTGCAGCTTCATCCTCCAGCTAAATAAAATTTTGAAAATAGTTTTGAAAATACAATGTAACCTGGTTCTGAAATACAATCCTCAAACAGATTGCTGCCTGGAAAATGCCAGGTCCTATGCGAGGAATCTTCTTTCTCTAGTGCTGACAGCTCCGACCCACTGGGACCATCCGCCAGAACAGATCCTTGGGCTACTTCAAGACTTGGGGAGGCTGGAGATCAATTCAGAAGAGGTCTCCTCTTCCCCGTTCAGGTCTGTCCCAGGGATACCACAGGGCTCCCGCGACAGTCAGAGGGACTCCCTGGCAAAAGCCCGAGGTGTGGAAATGTGTGTGTATTGTAACCGACTTCCTGATGAGAAGGACTGTGATGTGTTTGTTGTGATACATTGTGACAAATGCCTGGCATGGGCCCTAGACAGATGTGTAAGGAGGCAACATGCACAAATGAAGCTGAAAATCGGCCTCTGGTGCAAAACTTGGCTCCTTGGAGATGTTGGAGCAGATTCAGTTCCCGAAACCTTCTCCAGAGTTCTGCAAGCATGGGAGAGTGGGGCAAGCACCGTGGGTACCTCAGGAGGGCCCTGCAGGCGGCGGGCACCACTGAGTGTGCTCATTCATCATCTTCCTAACATCCAAGTAGCTGATAAACCTTGATGCTGTATGTCTGCCAGGGCAAGACTGATGTGCCCAGATCCTGCTGTGACTGGTGAAGTCACTTGAATTTCCAATGTCTGTTCAGTGTATTCTTTAATATTTGATATTTTATTTTTCCCAGTTACATGTGGAACAATTTTTGACATTTGTTTTTGAAACAATTCCAGATTCTCTGCTTTCCACTCCCCCAACCCCGCCACCCAGCCCCCACTGGAGGCAAGTATGAAGTTGTAAAAAATATAAAGACCTCTGGGACCTTTGTAGTCAAAAGTCCTAGACTGCCTGGGAAACCCATTCATTTTCATTCTTGTTTCCACTTCCTCTTTCATAGAGCCAGTACAGGTTTTGACTGCCTCTTAGATACCAGAAAAGATGTAGCCACTGTGCCCAGTATGCATATCTGGCTCAGGACCCCTACGCTACCACCTCTCTAGAAAGATACAGGGTATTCTTTTATTAAAAATTTGTATATTTGAGGATTAGTTGAGAAGTTTTGCTTTGACAAAATTTAGTATCAAAATAATTTTAAAGTTTTTTTTATTTGTAAGCCCCTAAACAAACAAAAAATTAAATTCTTTTAAGATATACAAAAAAAAAAATGAAAGTGGTGAATTCACCACCAAGGAAGAGGAATTAAAACAATTGTTAGGAGCTATTTTGTTCAATTATATACCAATAAATTTGACAGTCTAAATGAAATAGATCTATATCTACAAGGTATGAATTATCCAAGAAATAAAATAGTTAAATAACCTAGTATTAGAAAAATATATTGTACAAGCCATAAGTGTGCTTCTTTTTTTTTT
>JAJPUD010032308.1:0-11998 GCA_023553655.1 Myrmecobius fasciatus | reverse complement strand
GTGTGTGTGTGTGTGTGTGTGTGTGTGTGTGTGTGTAAAAGAGACAGAGACAGAGAGAGAAAAAGAAAAGAAAGAAAGGAGGGAGGGAGAGAGGGAGGAAAGGAGGAAAACTTATAGTAACTGGATGAGACCAGGTGAAGTTTTCTCAAAAGGTCTATGAGATGGAGTGGGTCAGACCTTAGGCCCAAGTTGCAAGAAGTCACATGATCTCTAGGACAAGAAAGGTCAGACCCTAGGTCCCAGCTTCAGGGCATGACAGGAAGTGATGTAACCCACAGGAAACATATTGGTGACCATTGGTCAATAATGGCTATTTCCTTTTTAGTCCAGCCAATGAAAAGACTTGGGTCTTTTGCTATGTAACCGGCTTTACTATTTCTGGCTTGCCAGGTCAGGCACATGTCGGTAGGTGAGATGTCTCCTAGGTGTGCTTGGGCCTCTCCTTGCAAGGGCTGAAGGAATGCTTTCTCTTTGTATCTGAAGATGTCTCTAATTAGTTAATTTGGGTAAGGATCTAGCACCCTTCCCACACAGAATGTCATAGCCAAATTCCAAAATCCACAGATCAAGGAGAAAATATTACAAGCAGCAAGAAAGAAAGAAAAAAAAAAACGACTACGACAGCACTGCAACTAGAAACACACAAAACCTAGTAGTGATTACATTAAAAGACCACAAGCTGAGCAAATTGTGGTATATGAAGATAGTGGAATATTATTGTTCTGTAAAAATTAATGAACAAGCTAATTATAGAAAGACCTGGAAAGATTTGCATGAACTGGTGTTAAGTAAAACAAGCAGAATCAGGAATACATTGTACACAATAACAGCAAGAAGGCACAATGATCAACTGTAAAAGACCTGATTCTTCTCATTGGTTCAGTGATCCAAAGCAATTTCAATAAACTTTGAACAGAAAATGCCAGCTGCATTCAGAAAAAGAACTAAGGAGACTGAATGTATATCAACACAGGCTATGTATAGTTCTTTTTTCTTTTTTTTATCTCTCCCATGGTTTTTCCCTTTTACTCTAATTTTTCTCTCCCATCATGATTCATAAAGTAATATAAAATAAATTTACTAAAAAAATAAATAAAGATGACAGGTCTTAAAACACTAAATATCAAAGAGCTAAAAACTAGGGTTGCAGTTGAAAATATCACACGTGAAAAAATTAAGTATAAGCCTGAATGAAAAAAAGATATGGATATTCAATGAATTGTATAGAACTGAATATCATTTGATTCTAAAAAGCAAAACCACATAGGGAAAGGTAAAAAGAGTAAATATGTTATATGAATGAGGTATGAGAGCAGAACTGACACCAAAGAATTAGATGGGGAAGGAGAGCTGGTAGTTCTGGAATCCTCACATCTAGTGTGGGTTAAAGAGGGAACAATACACATAAATCTAAAAGATTACAAGTTTTCTAAAGTTATAAAGAAATAAGAGAGGGAGCTAATAGGATAAGGTGGTGATATAGAAGGTGTATAGATTAGTGGGAATAGAGATAAGTTATATCAATTAATAGGAATGGGATAAAGAGGGAGCGAAAGTTGGGGAAGGAAATTCTAGATGGGTGGGTTGGGTAGATTAAATAATAGCAAGACAAAATAGCAGGTAAAAATGAAGCAGAAGACTCAGTAGGGATAGGAAATGAGATACCCAAAAACATAATAACAGTGATCAAGGACTTATAATAAACTTATTCAATAACTTATAAGAAAAAAGCAGGGATAGAGATCATAATCTCAGACAAAGTTAAAATTAAAATAGATTTAATTAAAATTGAAAAGTAGGGGAATTATATGTCAGTCATGTTAATCGATCTTATTTTAAACTATCTAAAATAACTAGATAGTATAAGATTGGAATATTGCTCTGATGTAGAAAATGATGAGCTAATGGATTTAGAAAAAGCATGAAAGTATGGAAAGACTTAGGACTTATGAAATGTTATTCATCTCCAGAGAAAAAGGGGTCAAATCAATATAGTAAGTCCTACATAGATGTATATGATTATGGATATCTATGTATGTGTGTATACATACATATATGTATACAAATACACATATGATCTATTTGTGTATGTATATCTGCATTTAATTGTAACCTTCTTGGGAGAGGTGAGGAAGGGAAGGGGAAAAATAAAGTAAAAAATGCACAGCAGAAAACAAAAACAAAAACAAAAAACTATGAGGAGTCAAAGAAAAATGAATAGCTCTAAATAAAATATGTAATATTTGTTCTATAAGCTTTCTTGAAATGTAAATTTATTATCTCATATTTTGAATCCTTTCTTATGTTCTGAGTGCATTTGGCAATTTTTTTCTTTTTTTCTTTTTCTATTTTGTTTTTTTTTCTTCTTTTGAAATAAATTTCTAAAAGCAAAAAGAAATAAAAGAAAGAGGGTAAGAGGATAAGGTGGAGTGATAGGATATATATGCAGGTGATATATAGAAGTATATATAGATTAACAAGAATGGGATAAGGTGCGTAGATTAATGGGAATGTGATAAAGATGGAGGGAAAGAATAGGGGGAAAGGATAAAACAGATCCTTGGAGAAAGGGTAGGTTAAGTAATAGAAAGTAACATAGAAGGTAGAAGTAAAGTCGAGGAATCAAGAAGGAAAGGAAATAAGTAAAAACACAAACATAATAATAATAAAGATCAGGAGTATAACATGTTGGATATAAAAATCAAGAATAGTGATGATCTGAAAATTAAAACTAAATTATATTTAATTCTGAGAAAAATAAAGAAACTCAAGTATATGACAGCCATATTGATCAAAACTTTTTTAGACTATTTAAAATAACTAGAGAGTATAAGGTTGGAATATTGATAGGGTGTAGGAAATGAGAGGAGAAATTAGAAAAATATGGAAAAACTTGGACTTCTGAAGGAAGATATCTACTTTTAGAGAAAAAGTGGACATATGTTCATATATGTGTGTGATTATAAATGGTAAGTATATTCATGTATATATAGTGTGTGCATATATATATATATGTATATATATATATATATATCCATACATAAATGTAATTTTTGGGGGAGAGCAATAAGAAAAGGGAAAAAAAGAATAAAGTGAAAAGTACACAGCAAAAAAACAAAAACTTACCAAGAAGCAAAGAAAAGATGGACAGTATTCAGAGCTGTCCATAATGTGTAATATGCATTTTATAACTGTTTTTTAAATGGTGATGCCATCAATAGAATGGGTAGCAAGGAGAGAGAATTAAGTTTAGGGGTGGGAGGTGATGAGTTCAAATATAAGCATGTTAAACTTGAGTTACTACTGGCAGATCCAGATGGGAATAATCAATGAAAATATTTAGGGACATTAGGGAAGAGATTATTAATAGATATTAAGATTTTGAAGTGATCTAAGAAGAGCATTAAAGTTAGGGGAATGAAGTATATAGAAATAAAAGAGGGTTGAAAGCAAAACATTTGGGTAAATTCTTAGGGAGCAGCAGGAAGAAGATAAAACAGGTATTATATGGACATTAATATACTTGTATATGTATATTAAATAACTAGATAACTAGCTAGATAACTATTGGTATTAGAAACATAACAATATTGGACTATGAATATCCAACTGGCTTTATTTCTTTAAATAGGATATATAGTATAATGATAAGATCATGGGATGATTTTAAGACCTGGTTTTAAGTTCCATAGTTATTTGAGCCAGGAAAATCATATCAAGTCTCTGAGCTTCAGTTTTTTTTGTTTTTTTTTTTTGTTAATAGTTATATTTAATGACTAATATTTATATTTACTCATTAAGAGTCCATGTAATGAAGGAACTCACAAAAAAATGATGCCAGGGTGCTCTCAATGTCTCTCTAAAGAAGTTTAGAATTTATTTCATGACATGGGAGATAGTGGCAAAAGATCATCCAGAATGGCTTGCCCACATCAAAGAAGGTATTATGCTATGAACAAAGCAGAAGTGCAGTAACTCAAAAGAAATGTGAGATGCACATATTTAGAGATTTCATTCCAAATGTTCACATAGACCACTTGTGTCAACCTGTGGTAGGGTCCAAATTCATATTGGACTGATCAGGCACAATAAGACACACTGTAACTTGCCTCTAATTTAGTAATGTCATTTTGGTCCTCTTCAAGAGCTCAAGAGGAATTGGGTCTCATCAACTTGGGAGTTCCTTTCAAGGATGCAGATGATATCCCATCCATATCTACCATAGGAACTAAGTTCACTATAGGATGCATTAAGGCCTTCATTCATTTCTTCTGATATGAAGAGAATATTAATGAAGTAACTAATCATATTATCTCTCACTATAGATGACCTTTTCTTTCCTGTCATGCAATTCTTTGATGACAATTTATACTCTTGCTCTTCTTTGGAGTTCCTCTTCGGATTTAGGGTACAGCATGCTCACCCTTTGCCAACTTTACCACTGATGGGATTCTGGTTGTTATCCCCACCCCAAATCTATCCCTTCCCCAGTCCAAACCTCTAAATCCTCAATCACTAGCTGACAAGTACAGGTACAGGTCTACATGGTCTATAATTCCATCATCCATCAAGTCCAGACATCAACCAGTAAGAAAATAGCACCAATGGGATATATTCAGGACATTAAAGCACAAACTTTAATTAATCTTTCCTCTGATATGATTTCTATACAATTTTACCATCCTGACATCTCCTGCTCATTAGGAAAGAACTGGAAGAGCATAGTATAAGGCTAGAAAGAAATACTTGACAATTCTTATCCCGGAGGCAATTATAATTTTTTTTTCTGAGATCTCAAACATGTAGTGATTCCTCCCTCCCCCACCCAGTTCCTTCCTTTTTCTTTCGATGGTGAGAATGTTTGGCTCCCTAAGCTTCACTCCTTTCCTGGGATTTCACACCAGAAACTTTTGGTCATCTAACCATATACTTCTTCAGAAGCCAAAAACCATTACATTGTATTTTCCCAGAATAAGGACATTAACTACGTGTGAGAGAAACCTCTGCATTCTCCTAGCAACCATAGCTGTAAAATAATATGGTCTCACTCAAAACAATGTGCTGAGAAGTGACATAATAAAGGCATTATAATGTTGTTATGGCAACTAGAACACTTTGGATTTTATTCCCCTGGACCCAGAATTTAAAAATATTACCTAAGCAAATAATAATTCTCTTAATAATTAATCAACTTGTGTTCAGTATTTTTATTTATGTCTGTTTACTACTTATCTTCCTTTAATTCTCATTCTAATTAGCCTAGTACTTATCCAACTTGGATTTTTTGTTGTTGTTGTTAATTAAAGCATTGGAAAATAGATCTAGGAGAGACAATCTAAGGATTATTGGACTTCCTGAAAGCCATGATCAAAAAAAGAATCTAAACACTATCTTCCAGGAAATCCTGAAAGAAAACTGCCCTGAGATTGTAGAATCAAAGGGCAAAATCACCATTGAAAGAATTCACCGATCACCTCCTGAAAGAGACCCCAAAATTAAGACCCCAAGGAATATCGTGGCTAAATTTCAGGACTATAGCACCAAGGAACAGATTCTGCTAGCAGCTAGAAAGAAACAATTCAAATACCGAGGATCAATAATTAGAATCACACAGGATCTGTCAGCCTCCACACTGAAGGATCGAAGGGCCTGGAACCAGATATTCCGAAGGGCAAAGGAACTTGGATTACAACCAAGAATAACCTATCCAGCTAGAATGAGCATTATCCTTCAGGGAAGAAGATGGTCATTCAATGATATAGGTGAATTTCACCTATTTCTAATGAAAAGACTGGATCTGAACGAAAATATGGCCCGCTAAAAAAAGCATCTGCAAAAGTCCTTTAAAGAGTCACAGATTATATACATATATATATATGCATATATATATATAAAGAGAGAGAGAGAAAGAGAGAGAGGCATATGTGCCACTAGCTATTGTGATTTGATTTTCATTTATTTAGAAAACTTCCTGTCTTTGTGATATTAAAAAAAAATCCTTCTTTACCCTCACAACTGTACTTAGTTCCTCAAAAGCCTACTTTCAAAGCATTGCAGTTAAAAAAGTCATAATCAAAATTCAGATTAACTGCATATCAAAAGATTTATATGGCATGATAGCTTCAGGGAGAAGGTGCCATCTGAGTTAATTCTTGAAGAGCAGGACAACTCTTGGTAGTTGGAAATGTCTGTTGCTAGGAAGACAATAAAACTCAGAATTATTTATTAGAGAAGCAAGAGCTTTTCTTTGGAAGGAAATGGGGAGCCACCCAAAGTTTTTGAGCAGGAGAGCAATGACAATGAAAATAATTCAAAAGCAAAGGATGAACTAGAGAAAAGAGTGACATGTCATGAAAGTTAGTAAGGACACTTGTGAGAGTCCAACAAAGCTGGAAGTGTAAACAAGAATGGTGACAGTGAAATTGGAAAGAATGGAATGGCCTTTCAGATGATGTGTATCCTATTGATCATTTCCTCTATGGTATTCCAGTAGCTTCAGCCCAACTAGTGTGTAAGCTCTTAATTTAAGCTAAGTGCTTTGCTGTCATTTTTTACCCCCTTTCACAATGCTTTTGTGGCTAATGTGCACAGGATAAAATGTTATTGAGTTAAATTGTCTATGAACTGTTTCATGAAATGCCTTGAGAACACATGCATGGTAAGGAAATTGCTGCTGCTAAGTCCTATTTCAAAGTTTGTTTTAAGTATCCTAGAGCTGCAATGAGATCTCAGGAACACTTGGTCCATTAAAAGGTCTTAATGAGTGCTTGCTATGTGCCCAGCACTTCACTGAATGAGGGAAAAGTGAGAATTTTCGGATTAGGGAGGTAAATTTCTATCTATATGATCCTTGAGTTGCATTTTATCAAAAGCTTCTTGTAGTGTATTAAGTAGATCTTTTCCAGAAATGACTTGTTTTGATTATTGCATAATTCTGGTTTCTTCTTTTACTTTCCTATGAATCCCATTTTATTCCATAATGAAATACATATTGACATATTGAAATATTGCAGTAACCATGGCATAATACCTTCAAAGAAAATCAATATTGAAAACCGTGATGAGAGAGATACTGGAGACATAAGAGAAAAAAAGGAAATGATTATTGACCCAAACATCCAAAGGAAAGTGTAGGGAATATTTAAGATCAAAAGCATAAAGAGAGGCAATAAATTTCTCAAGAAGAAAAGTTCTTTCTTGATTTTTGGAGAAAGGGAGAAGAGAATAGAAGATAAATGCTGAGAAGTTTCTAAATGCCAATGAATCAGGGGAACGCTGATGAGATGGTTAAGATGTTCTCAGTAAAATAGGAGATTAAGTCATCTTCTGGCTTTGTATGTTCTGGGCCCCAACCCCAGTGGCTGACATTTACTAGGCACTTACTAAATACTCACTGATGGATTGATTGATTGACTGCAAATATTAAGTGGGTAGGGACTTGAAAAAAGAAGAGAAAAGTTTGGAACAGTTACTTCTGGGGAGTGATTTAAAAGTTAATAAAAAAATAAGTAGCAAGACTGCTGAGCAACCACAATGTGGGCCATGCTCAGTCATGCACCATAAATTTGTTCTGGATAAAAATCAACTCAATTTTGTAGCTTTCTCTGGGGGATAGTTCACAGCCTTGGAGGAGAAGCATAGAAAATATATGAAAGAAACTACTCCAAGATGAGGATTAAGGGGTCAGTAATGGCAGGAAGTCAGGAGAGCAAGGGATTCTAGGGTGATGGTTCATGAATCATTAAAATGGCAGATTAGAGAGTTAAGGCTGATTCTGGAAACAAGTGAAGCAAGAGTGAGTGATATGGATTTGGAACATCAACAAGAGGTCAAAGAATAAGAGATTGCCAAAAAAAATCCTTGGCCAAGAGAACAGTCCGAAACCTTAAATAAAACATACACAAATTCCCTCAAGAAATAAAGATGGAAAGTCATATGGAGCCAGAATTTCTATGAAGTTTCAAGCTCATCAAAATTCATGTGTAAATTGAGAATCGACCTTTTAACATTTATTCTAATGATATAAATACACAGTTCTGAAGTGAACACAGCTCAGTTTCTTTTGCATGTGTTGTTTTTGTTGTTGTTTTCAAGCTCATAAAAATCCTTATATCTATTCTTTTAAATGTATGTGTTTAAAAAAGTAGCTTACAGTTAAACTGGATGCCAGTTTCATCTATAAAATGAGTGATTTGAGCTAGCTAACTTCTGAGTTCCCCTCCAATCCTGTGAGCCTATTACCCTAAACTACCTTAAAATTATTTAGCAGTTCTCAACATCTGTAGCCAATATGACCTCAGAACAGGAGGAAGTTTCAAAGATATGAAAGATAAAAGTAGACTGTCATCTTAAAAGGGTACAATGCAACCTAGTGGGTGAAAATGCAGGAATGGATTGATGGAAATGAAAAATTGCTTCACAGGATAGGGCAGGAATATCACCTCCTTCAGTGTATAGATTGCACATTCGTAGGAAACCAGAAAGATTTCCTTTTACTACTGATTGGTTGAACTTTGTTCTTAAAGAGAATTAAAATGATATCATTATGTTAGCATCAAGTTAGTGCATCTGACTTTGGCTGATGAGAGCAATATGAGCTTGGAATATTCTGTCACATATCAGACACAAATAATTCCCATGAATCTTTAGGATGGGTTCTGTAATTTTGTTCATCTCTCATTTCTCCTGAACTAATTCAATTAACTTTCATTTCCTTTTACAAGAAGCAAAGTCCAGAGAGCCACCATAGAGAGGACCCACTGCCTGTGCTTCAGGTTGAAGAGGTTATTCAGAATTTTGAGCAAGTGAACCTGGGTCTGATGGGGCTCCTAGTAGAGACCCAAAGTAGTTTTGGATTCATCCTGTACCTGTATCAACCTACTTATTATGGGTAGAGATCTCTATTGAAGGAAAAAAAAATCCAATGGAACATACTAAGGATTTTTATTCTCTTCCTTCCCCAATTTGATTTCTGCTAGCTCATGATTATCACTCGTAGGGTTTCATTTGTGGACCAGGTAAATCAGATCATATAGCAGCAGCTCCAGGATCTGAATTTACTTCTTAGCAAACTAGACATCATCAGGCCAGCTTTCTCGCCAAAGATAAATATCATCTTATCCTTCATAAACAGCAGTATTAGGACAGTATTAGGAGGGCTCTGTATAATCTAATGAAAGGGCAGTCTGAGAAGTGGAATCAGACCCTGAACAGAGCCTTCTTCTCTCTGAGGACTTCAGTGACAAAGAATAAGAGGAAAAACTCCTTTCATGGTTTCAAATCTAGGGTCCCACAGGCCATTCCCTACCATTTTGATGGGGTAGTGGCAGACATTGTATGTGATAGTGGAAGAAATACCCACAACAATATGAAGATCATTGGGATGGTTGAAACCATGATGGATTCTACATCAAGAATGCATGCAATAACCCACACTAGAGTCTAAATAGCAATCCATTTAAGATGCCATATAGCATCCTACATTGGAATATAACTTTTTTTTGGCTTCAGTTTCCCCATCTATAAAAAGGTGAAGGAAGATGCTGATTTGGTGGCCCACCTCTAATATCCCTTCTAGCTCTAAATCTATGATGCTATAATCCTCCAATTACTATTAGCACCACAAATAAATGAAACACATCATAGGTTTTAAAGAAGGTTGGATATTTAAGGAGCAAGAGAGAGACTTGTTGTCTGTTAGAACATAAGGGATTGTGACACCGAGCTCTTGGATCACATCTTTAGTCTGTAACACTTCTTTTTGGCGCCTGAAGAGATAAAGAAGGTCACTAATGCAATTCCTATCAAGACAATTTTTAGTCACAATGGAGCCATTTCCATGTTTGTATAAGGTCCTTTATAATACCAGCATGTATCATGAAATTATGAAGTATGTGAAGTATTCATAACATTTACTCATGTACTTTTATGGGGGATAATTTCAAGGATTTAAATTTACATTGAAAAAAATGATAAATAGACAATGCTAATATCTCATATGGAGAAATATATATGTCACTGTGGATCTCTCATTTCTCCAGGAATATACTTTAAAAACAGGTTCTCTATACCAGTGAATCTACATAATACTCTATTAAGGACCACCTGTATGATAACTGCTTAGTGTTATTCATAAATTTGAAAAAGAAAGAAACAAGTAGAAAGCAGCAACCTAGCCTTTGAAGGACTTTGAAGGAGGTGGGATATCAAAGAGGAAAAAGAAGGCAGTCTCAAAGAGAAGAATGGCATAGATGCAAAACTCCAAGGACATGTGATCCAGGATCAAGGGACATATAAAAGATGTCTACATCATGATGAAGTATCAGTTAAGGAGATACAAATAGTACAGAATGAAGTGTGTGTGTGTGTGTGTGTGTGTGTGTGTGTGTGAGAGAGAGAGAGAGAGAGAGAGAGAGAGAGAGACAGACAGACAGACAGACAGACAGAGACAGAGAGACAGAGACAGAGAGACAGCGAGAGAGAGAGAGATCTCCAGAGAACATTAAGCAAATGTTTCCAGTTAGTCAGGATTAGTTCTCTGTAAAGAAGTGAATTTTAATGAGCATGGGTTGTTGAAGAGGAGGCTAAGGAACATACTGGAGACAGGAAGAAAGGATGAACAAAAAAAAGATATAGTGGAAAGGGCAAGAGATTAACTTGCTAGAGAAAGAGGAAGGTAAGGCAAAACCTTAGAATTCCCATTGTGTCTGACTTTTAAAAGAATCTGCCAAATATATACAAAATTGGTATCAAAGAAGGCCAAAGTCAGTGTTTGGTTAATGTTTATGTAGGGGTTGGGATTTGGTCAGGATTGACAGCAAACCCAATAATTAATTGTTGGCAATTATTTCTCTATTAATTTTAAGTTGCTCCACTTCATAAGGATTCCTTCTTAGGGGAAGAAGAGAAAGCAGTACTGGGATTGTTTCAAAACTGTTTTACCCAGATGTCTAATTTTACTCCAGTATGCTCAGCCTCTATTAGAAAAATGCTACTTAGATCAGATTTCTCCTCAGACATTTAAGTCATCTTCCTTGTTTAGTGGCTCACCACTTAAACATCAATCATTAGTACTTTTAAAAAGTAGTTATTAAACATAATAAATTATGAGTGTTATTTTTAGTTAATGGAAATTACTAGAGAATTGGCATCCAGAAATGACCTGAGCTTAGGACAAAATAGATGTCTGAGACATACTTTAAGATACCTGTCATTTTGCTTTCTGGGCAGGCTTTTAATTCTGGTTGAAATGTTCTGGAGCTGTCCATGGTTTTAAAATTGTGCTACTTCCTCTATATTCAAAACTCAAATCTGCAGTATGGAAAGAAAGTTGTATGTATGAAGTTCCCAAGTGTCAAAGTCACAGAATCTAAATTTTTAACTTTTTTTTTCCTCAGAGGTAAAGGAGATTCCTCCCTCTCTCCCCCATTGCCTTGCACATTTTTTTAAGAAATTTATCAAAGCAATCTCAGTATTCATTTTGAGGGAGTGAAATTTGACATTTTAAAGTTCTTCTGTTTTTGAGTTATTCATGTGCAAATAAATTAAGCAATTTTCTCCTGTACAGATGAACTAAAAATGGCTCTATTTTGTTCCCAAATTTCCCTAAACTCACTAAATATGAAAAAGCATCAACCTAAATGTAAAAAATAAAATAAAATGGAAAAATGATACTGAAAGAAAGCAAAAAGGACTGTGCATGAAACCTCTATCTTCTCAAATTGTCACAGATGTTCTATTATTATTATTTTTCATTGTTTTTAATAATGAATGTACTCTGTAACAGTGAAGTTTTGATGATGATTAAAGTTTATTCTTCAGAGTAGAAAGAAGAGGAGGAGAAGGAGGAGGAAGAGGAGGAGGAGGAGGAGCAGGAGGAGGAGGAGGAGGAGAAGGAGAAGAAGAAGAAGAAGAAGAAGAAGAAGAAGAAGAAGAAGAAGAAGGAGAAGAAGAAGAAGAAGAAGAAGAAGAAGAAGAAGAAGAAGAAGAAGAAGAAGAA
>JAJPUD010032307.1:0-11999 GCA_023553655.1 Myrmecobius fasciatus | reverse complement strand
GTGTGTGTGTGTGTGTGTGTGTGTGTGTGTGTGTGTAAAAGAGACAGAGACAGAGAGAGAAAAAGAAAAGAAAGAAAGGAGGGAGGGAGAGAGGGAGGAAAGGAGGAAAACTTATAGTAACTGGATGAGACCAGGTGAAGTTTTCTCAAAAGGTCTATGAGATGGAGTGGGTCAGACCTTAGGCCCAAGTTGCAAGAAGTCACATGATCTCTAGGACAAGAAAGGTCAGACCCTAGGTCCCAGCTTCAGGGCATGACAGGAAGTGATGTAACCCACAGGAAACATATTGGTGACCATTGGTCAATAATGGCTATTTCCTTTTTAGTCCAGCCAATGAAAAGACTTGGGTCTTTTGCTATGTAACCGGCTTTACTATTTCTGGCTTGCCAGGTCAGGCACATGTCGGTAGGTGAGATGTCTCCTAGGTGTGCTTGGGCCTCTCCTTGCAAGGGCTGAAGGAATGCTTTCTCTTTGTATCTGAAGATGTCTCTAATTAGTTAATTTGGGTAAGGATCTAGCACCCTTCCCACACAGAATGTCATAGCCAAATTCCAAAATCCACAGATCAAGGAGAAAATATTACAAGCAGCAAGAAAGAAAGAAAAAAAAAAACGACTACGACAGCACTGCAACTAGAAACACACAAAACCTAGTAGTGATTACATTAAAAGACCACAAGCTGAGCAAATTGTGGTATATGAAGATAGTGGAATATTATTGTTCTGTAAAAATTAATGAACAAGCTAATTATAGAAAGACCTGGAAAGATTTGCATGAACTGGTGTTAAGTAAAACAAGCAGAATCAGGAATACATTGTACACAATAACAGCAAGAAGGCACAATGATCAACTGTAAAAGACCTGATTCTTCTCATTGGTTCAGTGATCCAAAGCAATTTCAATAAACTTTGAACAGAAAATGCCAGCTGCATTCAGAAAAAGAACTAAGGAGACTGAATGTATATCAACACAGGCTATGTATAGTTCTTTTTTCTTTTTTTTATCTCTCCCATGGTTTTTCCCTTTTACTCTAATTTTTCTCTCCCATCATGATTCATAAAGTAATATAAAATAAATTTACTAAAAAAATAAATAAAGATGACAGGTCTTAAAACACTAAATATCAAAGAGCTAAAAACTAGGGTTGCAGTTGAAAATATCACACGTGAAAAAATTAAGTATAAGCCTGAATGAAAAAAAGATATGGATATTCAATGAATTGTATAGAACTGAATATCATTTGATTCTAAAAAGCAAAACCACATAGGGAAAGGTAAAAAGAGTAAATATGTTATATGAATGAGGTATGAGAGCAGAACTGACACCAAAGAATTAGATGGGGAAGGAGAGCTGGTAGTTCTGGAATCCTCACATCTAGTGTGGGTTAAAGAGGGAACAATACACATAAATCTAAAAGATTACAAGTTTTCTAAAGTTATAAAGAAATAAGAGAGGGAGCTAATAGGATAAGGTGGTGATATAGAAGGTGTATAGATTAGTGGGAATAGAGATAAGTTATATCAATTAATAGGAATGGGATAAAGAGGGAGCGAAAGTTGGGGAAGGAAATTCTAGATGGGTGGGTTGGGTAGATTAAATAATAGCAAGACAAAATAGCAGGTAAAAATGAAGCAGAAGACTCAGTAGGGATAGGAAATGAGATACCCAAAAACATAATAACAGTGATCAAGGACTTATAATAAACTTATACAATAACTTATAAGAAAAAAGCAGGGATAGAGATCATAATCTCAGACAAAGTTAAAATTAAAATAGATTTAATTAAAATTGAAAAGTAGGGGAATTATATGTCAGTCATGTTAATCGATCTTATTTTAAACTATCTAAAATAACTAGATAGTATAAGATTGGAATATTGCTCTGATGTAGAAAATGATGAGCTAATGGATTTAGAAAAAGCATGAAAGTATGGAAAGACTTAGGACTTATGAAATGTTATTCATCTCCAGAGAAAAAGGGGTCAAATCAATATAGTAAGTCCTACATAGATGTATATGATTATGGATATCTATGTATGTGTGTATACATACATATATGTATACAAATACACATATGATCTATTTGTGTATGTATATCTGCATTTAATTGTAACCTTCTTGGGAGAGGTGAGGAAGGGAAGGGGAAAAATAAAGTAAAAAATGCACAGCAGAAAACAAAAACAAAAACAAAAAACTATGAGGAGTCAAAGAAAAATGAATAGCTCTAAATAAAATATGTAATATTTGTTCTATAAGCTTTCTTGAAATGTAAATTTATTATCTCATATTTTGAATCCTTTCTTATGTTCTGAGTGCATTTGGCAATTTTTTTCTTTTTTTCTTTTTCTATTTTGTTTTTTTTTCTTCTTTTGAAATAAATTTCTAAAAGCAAAAAGAAATAAAAGAAAGAGGGTAAGAGGATAAGGTGGAGTGATAGGATATATATGCAGGTGATATATAGAAGTATATATAGATTAACAAGAATGGGATAAGGTGCGTAGATTAATGGGAATGTGATAAAGATGGAGGGAAAGAATAGGGGGAAAGGATAAAACAGATCCTTGGAGAAAGGGTAGGTTAAGTAATAGAAAGTAACATAGAAGGTAGAAGTAAAGTCGAGGAATCAAGAAGGAAAGGAAATAAGTAAAAACACAAACATAATAATAATAAAGATCAGGAGTATAACATGTTGGATATAAAAATCAAGAATAGTGATGATCTGAAAATTAAAACTAAATTATATTTAATTCTGAGAAAAATAAAGAAACTCAAGTATATGACAGCCATATTGATCAAAACTTTTTTAGACTATTTAAAATAACTAGAGAGTATAAGGTTGGAATATTGATAGGGTGTAGGAAATGAGAGGAGAAATTAGAAAAATATGGAAAAACTTGGACTTCTGAAGGAAGATATCTACTTTTAGAGAAAAAGTGGACATATGTTCATATATGTGTGTGATTATAAATGGTAAGTATATTCATGTATATATAGTGTGTGCATATATATATATATGTATATATATATATATATATCCATACATAAATGTAATTTTTGGGGGAGAGCAATAAGAAAAGGGAAAAAAAGAATAAAGTGAAAAGTACACAGCAAAAAAACAAAAACTTACCAAGAAGCAAAGAAAAGATGGACAGTATTCAGAGCTGTCCATAATGTGTAATATGCATTTTATAACTGTTTTTTAAATGGTGATGCCATCAATAGAATGGGTAGCAAGGAGAGAGAATTAAGTTTAGGGGTGGGAGGTGATGAGTTCAAATATAAGCATGTTAAACTTGAGTTACTACTGGCAGATCCAGATGGGAATAATCAATGAAAATATTTAGGGACATTAGGGAAGAGATTATTAATAGATATTAAGATTTTGAAGTGATCTAAGAAGAGCATTAAAGTTAGGGGAATGAAGTATATAGAAATAAAAGAGGGTTGAAAGCAAAACATTTGGGTAAATTCTTAGGGAGCAGCAGGAAGAAGATAAAACAGGTATTATATGGACATTAATATACTTGTATATGTATATTAAATAACTAGATAACTAGCTAGATAACTATTGGTATTAGAAACATAACAATATTGGACTATGAATATCCAACTGGCTTTATTTCTTTAAATAGGATATATAGTATAATGATAAGATCATGGGATGATTTTAAGACCTGGTTTTAAGTTCCATAGTTATTTGAGCCAGGAAAATCATATCAAGTCTCTGAGCTTCAGTTTTTTTTGTTTTTTTTTTTTGTTAATAGTTATATTTAATGACTAATATTTATATTTACTCATTAAGAGTCCATGTAATGAAGGAACTCACAAAAAAATGATGCCAGGGTGCTCTCAATGTCTCTCTAAAGAAGTTTAGAATTTATTTCATGACATGGGAGATAGTGGCAAAAGATCATCCAGAATGGCTTGCCCACATCAAAGAAGGTATTATGCTATGAACAAAGCAGAAGTGCAGTAACTCAAAAGAAATGTGAGATGCACATATTTAGAGATTTCATTCCAAATGTTCACATAGACCACTTGTGTCAACCTGTGGTAGGGTCCAAATTCATATTGGACTGATCAGGCACAATAAGACACACTGTAACTTGCCTCTAATTTAGTAATGTCATTTTGGTCCTCTTCAAGAGCTCAAGAGGAATTGGGTCTCATCAACTTGGGAGTTCCTTTCAAGGATGCAGATGATATCCCATCCATATCTACCATAGGAACTAAGTTCACTATAGGATGCATTAAGGCCTTCATTCATTTCTTCTGATATGAAGAGAATATTAATGAAGTAACTAATCATATTATCTCTCACTATAGATGACCTTTTCTTTCCTGTCATGCAATTCTTTGATGACAATTTATACTCTTGCTCTTCTTTGGAGTTCCTCTTCGGATTTAGGGTACAGCATGCTCACCCTTTGCCAACTTTACCACTGATGGGATTCTGGTTGTTATCCCCACCCCAAATCTATCCCTTCCCCAGTCCAAACCTCTAAATCCTCAATCACTAGCTGACAAGTACAGGTACAGGTCTACATGGTCTATAATTCCATCATCCATCAAGTCCAGACATCAACCAGTAAGAAAATAGCACCAATGGGATATATTCAGGACATTAAAGCACAAACTTTAATTAATCTTTCCTCTGATATGATGTCTATACAATTTTACCATCCTGACATCTCCTGCTCATTAGGAAAGAACTGGAAGAGCATAGTATAAGGCTAGAAAGAAATACTTGACAATTCTTACCCCGGAGGCAATTATAATTTTTTTTTCTGAGATCTCAAACATGTAGTGATTCCTCCCTCCCCCACCCAGTTCCTTCCTTTTTCTTTCGATGGTGAGAATGTTTGGCTCCCTAAGCTTCACTCCTTTCCTGGGATTTCACACCAGAAACTTTTGGTCATCTAACCATATACTTCTTCAGAAGCCAAAAACCATTACATTGTATTTTCCCAGAATAAGGACATTAACTACGTGTGAGAGAAACCTCTGCATTCTCCTAGCAACCATAGCTGTAAAATAATATGGTCTCACTCAAAACAATGTGCTGAGAAGTGACATAATAAAGGCATTATAATGTTGTTATGGCAACTAGAACACTTTGGATTTTATTCCCCTGGACCCAGAATTTAAAAATATTACCTAAGCAAATAATAATTCTCTTAATAATTAATCAACTTGTGTTCAGTATTTTTATTTATGTCTGTTTACTACTTATCTTCCTTTAATTCTCATTCTAATTAGCCTAGTACTTATCCAACTTGGATTTTTTGTTGTTGTTGTTAATTAAAGCATTGGAAAATAGATCTAGGAGAGACAATCTAAGGATTATTGGACTTCCTGAAAGCCATGATCAAAAAAAGAATCTAAACACTATCTTCCAGGAAATCCTGAAAGAAAACTGCCCTGAGATTGTAGAATCAAAGGGCAAAATCACCATTGAAAGAATTCACCGATCACCTCCTGAAAGAGACCCCAAAATTAAGACCCCAAGGAATATCGTGGCTAAATTTCAGGACTATAGCACCAAGGAACAGATTCTGCTAGCAGCTAGAAAGAAACAATTCAAATACCGAGGATCAATAATTAGAATCACACAGGATCTGTCAGCCTCCACACTGAAGGATCGAAGGGCCTGGAACCAGATATTCCGAAGGGCAAAGGAACTTGGATTACAACCAAGAATAACCTATCCAGCTAGAATGAGCATTATCCTTCAGGGAAGAAGATGGTCATTCAATGATATAGGTGAATTTCACCTATTTCTAATGAAAAGACTGGATCTGAACGAAAATATGGCCCGCTAAAAAAAGCATCTGCAAAAGTCCTTTAAAGAGTCACAGATTATATACATATATATATATGCATATATATATATAAAGAGAGAGAGAGAAAGAGAGAGAGGCATATGTGCCACTAGCTATTGTGATTTGATTTTCATTTATTTAGAAAACTTCCTGTCTTTGTGATATTAAAAAAAAATCCTTCTTTACCCTCACAACTGTACTTAGTTCCTCAAAAGCCTACTTTCAAAGCATTGCAGTTAAAAAAGTCATAATCAAAATTCAGATTAACTGCATATCAAAAGATTTATATGGCATGATAGCTTCAGGGAGAAGGTGCCATCTGAGTTAATTCTTGAAGAGCAGGACAACTCTTGGTAGTTGGAAATGTCTGTTGCTAGGAAGACAATAAAACTCAGAATTATTTATTAGAGAAGCAAGAGCTTTTCTTTGGAAGGAAATGGGGAGCCACCCAAAGTTTTTGAGCAGGAGAGCAATGACAATGAAAATAATTCAAAAGCAAAGGATGAACTAGAGAAAAGAGTGACATGTCATGAAAGTTAGTAAGGACACTTGTGAGAGTCCAACAAAGCTGGAAGTGTAAACAAGAATGGTGACAGTGAAATTGGAAAGAATGGAATGGCCTTTCAGATGATGTGTATCCTATTGATCATTTCCTCTATGGTATTCCAGTAGCTTCAGCCCAACTAGTGTGTAAGCTCTTAATTTAAGCTAAGTGCTTTGCTGTCATTTTTTACCCCCTTTCACAATGCTTTTGTGGCTAATGTGCACAGGATAAAATGTTATTGAGTTAAATTGTCTATGAACTGTTTCATGAAATGCCTTGAGAACACATGCATGGTAAGGAAATTGCTGCTGCTAAGTCCTATTTCAAAGTTTGTTTTAAGTATCCTAGAGCTGCAATGAGATCTCAGGAACACTTGGTCCATTAAAAGGTCTTAATGAGTGCTTGCTATGTGCCCAGCACTTCACTGAATGAGGGAAAAGTGAGAATTTTCGGATTAGGGAGGTAAATTTCTATCTATATGATCCTTGAGTTGCATTTTATCAAAAGCTTCTTGTAGTGTGTTAAGTAGATCTTTTCCAGAAATGACTTGTTTTGATTATTGCATAATTCTGGTTTCTTCTTTTACTTTCCTATGAATCCCATTTTATTCCATAATGAAATACATATTGACATATTGAAATATTGCAGTAACCATGGCATAATACCTTCAAAGAAAATCAATATTGAAAACCGTGATGAGAGAGATACTGGAGACATAAGAGAAAAAAAGGAAATGATTATTGACCCAAACATCCAAAGGAAAGTGTAGGGAATATTTAAGATCAAAAGCATAAAGAGAGGCAATAAATTTCTCAAGAAGAAAAGTTCTTTCTTGATTTTTGGAGAAAGGGAGAAGAGAATAGAAGATAAATGCTGAGAAGTTTCTAAATGCCAATGAATCAGGGGAACGCTGATGAGATGGTTAAGATGTTCTCAGTAAAATAGGAGATTAAGTCATCTTCTGGCTTTGTATGTTCTGGGCCCCAACCCCAGTGGCTGACATTTACTAGGCACTTACTAAATACTCACTGATGGATTGATTGATTGACTGCAAATATTAAGTGGGTAGGGACTTGAAAAAAGAAGAGAAAAGTTTGGAACAGTTACTTCTGGGGAGTGATTTAAAAGTTAATAAAAAAATAAGTAGCAAGACTGCTGAGCAACCACAATGTGGGCCATGCTCAGTCATGCACCATAAATTTGTTCTGGATAAAAATCAACTCAATTTTGTAGCTTTCTCTGGGGGATAGTTCACAGCCTTGGAGGAGAAGCATAGAAAATATATGAAAGAAACTACTCCAAGATGAGGATTAAGGGGTCAGTAATGGCAGGAAGTCAGGAGAGCAAGGGATTCTAGGGTGATGGTTCATGAATCATTAAAATGGCAGATTAGAGAGTTAAGGCTGATTCTGGAAACAAGTGAAGCAAGAGTGAGTGATATGGATTTGGAACATCAACAAGAGGTCAAAGAATAAGAGATTGCCAAAAAAAATCCTTGGCCAAGAGAACAGTCCGAAACCTTAAATAAAACATACACAAATTCCCTCAAGAAATAAAGATGGAAAGTCATATGGAGCCAGAATTTCTATGAAGTTTCAAGCTCATCAAAATTCATGTGTAAATTGAGAATCGACCTTTTAACATTTATTCTAATGATATAAATACACAGTTCTGAAGTGAACACAGCTCAGTTTCTTTTGCATGTGTTGTTTTTGTTGTTGTTTTCAAGCTCATAAAAATCCTTATATCTATTCTTTTAAATGTATGTGTTTAAAAAAGTAGCTTACAGTTAAACTGGATGCCAGTTTCATCTATAAAATGAGTGATTTGAGCTAGCTAACTTCTGAGTTCCCCTCCAATCCTGTGAGCCTATTACCCTAAACTACCTTAAAATTATTTAGCAGTTCTCAACATCTGTAGCCAATATGACCTCAGAACAGGAGGAAGTTTCAAAGATATGAAAGATAAAAGTAGACTGTCATCTTAAAAGGGTACAATGCAACCTAGTGGGTGAAAATGCAGGAATGGATTGATGGAAATGAAAAATTGCTTCACAGGATAGGGCAGGAATATCACCTCCTTCAGTGTATAGATTGCACATTCGTAGGAAACCAGAAAGATTTCCTTTTACTACTGATTGGTTGAACTTTGTTCTTAAAGAGAATTAAAATGATATCATTATGTTAGCATCAAGTTAGTGCATCTGACTTTGGCTGATGAGAGCAATATGAGCTTGGAATATTCTGTCACATATCAGACACAAATAATTCCCATGAATCTTTAGGATGGGTTCTGTAATTTTGTTCATCTCTCATTTCTCCTGAACTAATTCAATTAACTTTCATTTCCTTTTACAAGAAGCAAAGTCCAGAGAGCCACCATAGAGAGGACCCACTGCCTGTGCTTCAGGTTGAAGAGGTTATTCAGAATTTTGAGCAAGTGAACCTGGGTCTGATGGGGCTCCTAGTAGAGACCCAAAGTAGTTTTGGATTCATCCTGTACCTGTATCAACCTACTTATTATGGGTAGAGATCTCTATTGAAGGGAAAAAAAATCCAATGGAACATACTAAGGATTTTTATTCTCTTCCTTCCCCAATTTGATTTCTGCTAGCTCATGATTATCACTCGTAGGGTTTCATTTGTGGACCAGGTAAATCAGATCATATAGCAGCAGCTCCAGGATCTGAATTTACTTCTTAGCAAACTAGACATCATCAGGCCAGCTTTCTCGCCAAAGATAAATATCATCTTATCCTTCATAAACAGCAGTATTAGGACAGTATTAGGAGGGCTCTGTATAATCTAATGAAAGGGCAGTCTGAGAAGTGGAATCAGACCCTGAACAGAGCCTTCTTCTCTCTGAGGACTTCAGTGACAAAGAATAAGAGGAAAAACTCCTTTCATGGTTTCAAATCTAGGGTCCCACAGGCCATTCCCTACCATTTTGATGGGGTAGTGGCAGACATTGTATGTGATAGTGGAAGAAATACCCACAACAATATGAAGATCATTGGGATGGTTGAAACCATGATGGATTCTACATCAAGAATGCATGCAATAACCCACACTAGAGTCTAAATAGCAATCCATTTAAGATGCCATATAGCATCCTACATTGGAATATAACTTTTTTTTGGCTTCAGTTTCCCCATCTATAAAAAGGTGAAGGAAGATGCTGATTTGGTGGCCCACCTCTAATATCCCTTCTAGCTCTAAATCTATGATGCTATAATCCTCCAATTACTATTAGCACCACAAATAAATGAAACACATCATAGGTTTTAAAGAAGGTTGGATATTTAAGGAGCAAGAGAGAGACTTGTTGTCTGTTAGAACATAAGGGATTGTGACACCGAGCTCTTGGATCACATCTTTAGTCTGTAACACTTCTTTTTGGCGCCTGAAGAGATAAAGAAGGTCACTAATGCAATTCCTATCAAGACAATTTTTAGTCACAATGGAGCCATTTCCATGTTTGTATAAGGTCCTTTATAATACCAGCATGTATCATGAAATTATGAAGTATGTGAATTATTCATAACATTTACTCATGTACTTTTATGGGGGATAATTTCAAGGATTTAAATTTACATTGAAAAAAATGATAAATAGACAATGCTAATATCTCATATGGAGAAATATATATGTCACTGTGGATCTCTCATTTCTCCAGGAATATACTTTAAAAACAGGTTCTCTATACCAGTGAATCTACATAATACTCTATTAAGGACTGCCTGTATGATAACTGCTTAGTGTTATTCATAAATTTGAAAAAGAAAGAAACAAGTAGAAAGCAGCAACCTAGCCTTTGAAGGACTTTGAAGGAGGTGGGATATCAAAGAGGAAAAAGAAGGCAGTCTCAAAGAGAAGAATGGCATAGATGCAAAACTCCAAGGACATGTGATCCAGGATCAAGGGACATATAAAAGATGTCTACATCATGATGAAGTATCAGTTAAGGAGATACAAATAGTACAGAATGAAGTGTGTGTGTGTGTGTGTGTGTGTGTGTGTGTGTGAGAGAGAGAGAGAGAGAGAGAGAGAGAGAGAGAGACAGACAGACAGACAGACAGACAGAGACAGAGAGACAGAGACAGAGAGACAGCGAGAGAGAGAGAGATCTCCAGAGAACATTAAGCAAATGTTTCCAGTTAGTCAGGATTAGTTCTCTGTAAAGAAGTGAATTTTAATGAGCATGGGTTGTTGAAGAGGAGGCTAAGGAACATACTGGAGACAGGAAGAAAGGATGAACAAAAAAAAGATATAGTGGAAAGGGCAAGAGATTAACTTGCTAGAGAAAGAGGAAGGTAAGGCAAAACCTTAGAATTCCCATTGTGTCTGACTTTTAAAAGAATCTGCCAAATATATACAAAATTGGTATCAAAGAAGGCCAAAGTCAGTGTTTGGTTAATGTTTATGTAGGGGTTGGGATTTGGTCAGGATTGACAGCAAACCCAATAATTAATTGTTGGCAATTATTTCTCTATTAATTTTAAGTTGCTCCACTTCATAAGGATTCCTTCTTAGGGGAAGAAGAGAAAGCAGTACTGGGATTGTTTCAGAACTGTTTTACCCAGATGTCTAATTTTACTCCAGTATGCTCAGCCTCTATTAGAAAAATGCTACTTAGATCAGATTTCTCCTCAGACATTTAAGTCATCTTCCTTGTTTGGTGGCTCACCACTTAAACATCAATCATTAGTACTTTTAAAAAGTAGTTATTAAACATAATAAATTATGAGTGTTATTTTTAGTTAATGGAAATTACTAGAGAATTGGCATCCAGAAATGACCTGAGCTTAGGACAAAATAGATGTCTGAGACATACTTTAAGATACCTGTCATTTTGCTTTCTGGGCAGGCTTTTAATTCTGGTTGAAATGTTCTGGAGCTGTCCATGGTTTTAAAATTGTGCTACTTCCTCTATATTCAAAACTCAAATCTGCAGTATGGAAAGAAAGTTGTATGTATGAAGTTCCCAAGTGTCAAAGTCACAGAATCTAAATTTTTAACTTTTTTTTCCTCAGAGGTAAAGGAGATTCCTCCCTCTCTCCCCCATTGCCTTGCACATTTTTTTAAGAAATTTATCAAAGCAATCTCAGTATTCATTTTGAGGGAGTGAAATTTGACATTTTAAAGTTCTTCTGTTTTTGAGTTATTCATGTGCAAATAAATTAAGCAATTTTCTCCTGTACAGATGAACTAAAAATGGCTCTATTTTGTTCCCAAATTTCCCTAAACTCACTAAATATGAAAAAGCATCAACCTAAATGTAAAAAATAAAATAAAATGGAAAAATGATACTGAAAGAAAGCAAAAAGGACTGTGCATGAAACCTCTATCTTCTCAAATTGTCACAGATGTTCTAATATTATTATTTTTCATTGTTTTTAATAATGAATGTACTCTGTAACAGTGAAGTTTTGATGATGATTAAAGTTTATTCTTCAGAGTAGAAAGAAGAGGAGGAGAAGGAGGAGGAAGAGGAGGAGGAGGAGGAGCAGGAGGAGGAGGAGGAGGAGAAGGAGAAGAAGAAGAAGAAGAAGAAGAAGAAGAAGAAGAAGAAGAAGAAGGAGAAGAAGAAGAAGAAGAAGAAGAAGAAGAAGAAGAAGAAGAAGAAGAAGAAGAA